>SNQJ01S0012084.1:59803-98289 GCA_010110895.2 Picea sitchensis | reverse complement strand
CTATGAGAGCTCCTCTCCTTTTATAAGCTGAAGAGGATAAGGTGAGGAGGTTAGGATGATCCCACCAAATCATGAAAGCGAGTAAGATCCAAACCATTTGGATGCCACCTCACCATGGAAGTTTCTCCTTCTAGAAGATTCAATAAAATGCTCGTTTTTCCCACATGTAAGCATTCTCGCACCATGCCTATAGAGCAGACTCTAAACTCCTCGTGACCCAGCTATGGTGCAACCTATGAGAATCAGGCATTCTCGCACCCTGCCTATATAGCAATCTGCGAACATACTCTTTAATAGGGTTTTTACAAAGGAAAATGCAACTTCTTTTCTCAGGAAAAGTTCTTCTCCCTTCTTTCTTCAGGAACACGGGCCACTAACCCCTCTGAAGGTAAAAGATAGGTTTACATCATTAACGGTCATAGGGATGATGAAAATAATGTGTAACAAGTATTTAAGTGGATTTCCATCGTTCATCAGTGACAAAATATAGTATGATGATCCCAAGACATTAGAAGAGACCATAAGGAGAGTTAAATTCTTATATGACCAACTAAAAGCAAGGCTAGATTTACAAAAGGCTTGGGAAGATAATAAGAAATTCAAGATGGATCAGAGGAAGAAGGGAGCTAAGCCACCATTCTTCAGAAATAATCCACAATGGCAGAAAATGCATAAGGAAACAAGAGTGATTCACACAAGGAGTCAAGGGCCAAGATAGTCACCTATGCAATGTTGGGGTTGTAAAGGAGACCATAGGTTCATAGATTGTCCTGACAGACGTGAAAACAGTAGGGTTGTTCACAATGTACAATGAGATGATACAGTAGAGGACATGGGAAGATATGTGCCAAGGATTTATGCAACCCTAGACAACAAGAAAGCAGAGTATCAGTCCCATATCATTGAAGTGGAAGGTATGATCAACAACCAAACCCTTGCTATTTTAATTGATTCAGGAGCTAGTCATAGTTATATAGACCCTAATATGGTGGAAAGTTTTCAATTGCCAAGAAGCAAGCATGGGAAATCCTAGTTGGTGCAACTGGCTACAAGAGCTAAAATAAAAGTTAGTGAGATGGTTAAGTCATGCCTCATAGACATGAATGGACTGAATACCAAGGCATATTTGAACATCTTACCTTTAGGTTCCTATGACTGTCTAATTGGGATGGATTGGTTGGACCCACATCATGCTCTATTGGATTGTCATAACAAATCATTCACTTTCTTGGATGAATAAGGGAACCAAAGGAAAGTGCAGGGAATTCCCAGGGCAGTAGCCGTTAGAGAAATTTCAACATTGCAGCTGAAGAAATTTTATAGAAGAGGATGCCAAATATTTGCAGTTCATATGGTGGAGAGACCTAAAGACAAGGTGCCAAATTTGGAAGATTATGCAGTCCTGAAAGATTTTGAAGATGTATTCAAGGAGGTATCAGGAATACCCCCAAAGAGAGACATTGATTTTTCTATAAATCTGACAACAAGAGCAACTAAGAATTAAAGAAGAATTAAAGATTTTTCTCAGATCAAGTGTATCTCAAGTGTATCTCAGATCATGATACCATCACGTAAGAATTAAAGAAGAAGATATTAGCAAGACCTCCTTCAGGAAAAGGTATGGTCATTATGAGTTCACAGTGGTACCATTTGGGTTGTCAAATGCACCAGTGGTTTTCATGTTCTTAATGAATGGTGTTTTCCGAGAGTATTTGGACAAGTTTTTCATTGTATTCTTGGATGAAATTCTTATATATTCCAAGTTAGAGGAAGAGCATGAACATCATTTGAGCATGGTGTTGCAAGTATTAAGGGAACATCAGTTGTATGCCAAATTGAGAAAGTGCTTATTTTATCAGAAACAAATTCATTATTTGGGGCATATAATCTCAAAAGATGGGATAGCAGTGGACCCTGAGAAGATAGAATCCATTAGAGAATGGTCAACAAAAAAGAATGTGACATAGGTTAGATCATTCATTTTCCTTTCAGGTTACTACAGGAGATTCGTTAGAGGATTCTCAAAGATAGCACACCCAATCACTTTCTTGTAAAGAAAGGGTATGAAGTTTTAGTGGATGTTGAACTGTGAAAGGAGTTCCCAACATTTGAAACAATTATTGACAGGTGCTCCAATACTAACGATTTCAGACCCAAACGAAGATTTCATTGTATGCACAGATGCATGTAATGAAGGACTTGGTGGAGTCCTCAGTCAAAATCGATTCATGATATGTTACGAATCAAGGAAGTTGAAGGATCATGAAAGAAACTATGCCACTCATGATTTGGATTTGGCAGCCATAGTACATGCCCTAAGGAAATGGAGACACTACCTCATGGGAAAAATGTTTGACCTATGAACATGCCACAATGGTTTGAAATATTTATTTGATCAGCGAAATCTAAATGTTAGGCAAAGAAAATGGTTATAATTTCTAAGCGAATATAACTTTGATATAAAGCATATCAAAGGGAAAGAAAATGAAGTGGTTGATGCACTGAGCAGAAGGGTGCATGAACTATGTGCTACAACCATCAACATGTATCAGAGTGATGTTAAATGAAAAATTCTGGAGGCTACTAATGCAGATCTGCAGTACAGAGAATTGATAGCAAAATTACAGCAAGGTAAGACACCAGAGAAGATGGATATTTATAAGTTGGGAGTAGATGTAATATTGCTGCACAAGAACAGAATTTTCATACCAAATGTCCAGGACTTGAAAGGTATAATTTTGCATGAGATGCATAATGTTCCTTATGGAGGGCACCCTGGATATCATAAAATCGTAGCAGCAGTCAAGAGCCAATACTTTTGGCCAGGTATGAAGAGAGAGATAGCATAATACATCGCAAGATGTATGGAATGCGAGAAAGTTAAAGCAGAACATAGGCACCCAGCAGGGTTGTTGCACCCTTTAATCATTATTGAATGGAAGTGGGAAGTGGTGAAAATGGATTTTATTATGGTATTTCCTAGAAAAGGCAAGATGCATGATTCGATCATGGTGGTAGTGGAAAAGATTATGAAATTTGCCCATTTTATTCCATTAAAAACTACTCACAAGGCAGCAGATGTCGCTGATATTTTCATGAAGGAAGTGGCACGATTGCACGGAATTCCTAAAACGATTATGTTTGACAGAGACCCGAATTTCACCTCAAATTTTTGGAAAGGATTGTTCAAAGGATTCAGAACAAATATAAAATTGAGTATGGCTTATCATCCTGAGTTTGATGGACAGACAACAAGAGTGAATAGGAAGATAGAAGATATACTGAGAATGTATGTGATGGACAAACCATCGAAATGGGAAGACTACCTACACTTGGTAGAATTCGCTTACAATAATGGGTAGTAGGCATCATTGAAGATGAGCCCATTTGAAGAACTTTACAGCAGAAGGTGCAATACCTCAGTGAGATGGGATAACCCAGATGATAGAATAGTAGTCGGGCCAGAGTTGCTCAAGGAGATGGAGGACCAAATGTTGAAAATTAAGCAGAATGTGAAAGTTTCCCAAGACAGACATAAAAGTTATGCTGATAAAAACATAATCCACAGAGAATTCAAAGTGGGTGATCATGTTTTCCTGAAGGTGAAATCTAACAGGAGTTCCCTAAAGCTGGGAAGTTGTGACAAGTTAGAAGCCAGATTTTGTGGACCATTTGAAATCCTAGAGAGGATTGGTCCAGTTGCTTAGATGATTGCATTACCTACATCTATGTTTGTTCATAATGTCTTCCATGTATCATTGCTAAAGAAATATATACTCGATGTTAATCATGTTATTGATTGGAATGTGATTCAGGTGGAACAAGAAGGCACTTTTCAAGTGCATCCGGTGCGCATTTTGGACCGAAAAGTCAAACAAATCTGGAACCGAGCCATAGGGATAGTAAAGGTTCAATGGACCTGGTATGGTCCTAAGGATGCTAATTGGAAGCATGAAGATGCAATGCGGACAGAATACCGGCATCTTTTTGAAGATTTTTGAAAACTCTGATATATATGGATGTATGATGCACTGAGGACAGTGCATAAATAACGGGAGGGGATTGTAATATCCCTCTACTTAACCCGATTGTAAACGTAATATAAATATACTTAAGCTGGTGAGATGTTTTGACCTAATTTGATAATGCACATAATATGGCATAGTGTGCGCATGAACTGCGCAGTAAAATGATGTAATATGCACATCGCAAGATACCACACACAGTAACTAAAGATCGCGCAACCTTGAGGTCAGTGGATACCGTGCGCAGTAACTAAAGAACGTGCAACCTTGAGGTCAGTAGATACCGCGCGTAGTAACTAAAGTGGATGCAATATTAATGTCAGTGAACCTTTATGTATATGATATGCATTATAGGCTGGTGAGCCAGTATTATAAGCTGGAATGCTTATGTTTTGGTATTAGGCTAGAACACCAAGATTTCAAGGGCCAATGCACCTACTGTGTACATGACTCATGATTAATATAAAATACATCACTGCGCGTAGACCGACCACGATAAAAGAGATGAGGGACTGAAATTCACCAGTTAGGGAAAGGGAGGGCCAAAAGTTAAGGGAATATTATATTAATATTTCCTAAAACATAAAGTATGGCTAATCATTTTATCCTAAGTTCTAAAGTTGGGGACAAGTGGACAAAAGTAGCTTCTGATATGACAAGAGTCAAGTTGGGGGCATGCATTCATATCGTGGAGGAACTTACCTCATTGGGATATTTTTCTCATGAATACCTTACCAATAGGCGGGAGGACCATCA
Source organism: Picea sitchensis (assembly GCA_010110895.2). Taxonomy (NCBI): domain Eukaryota; kingdom Viridiplantae; phylum Streptophyta; class Pinopsida; order Pinales; family Pinaceae; genus Picea; species Picea sitchensis. The sequence continues at coordinate 93,508 of SNQJ01S0012084.1, read as the reverse complement.
TTCTCACCATCACTCTTCACAAAGAGTTCACAGTGATTCCTATACACACTCAGTTATCCAGTCATTGATTCCATGACCATTTCACTCATACATTATGTTATCCTTGAGATAACCATTTCACCATTTTGAAGCCTATTTCTGCACCCTTTTTGGTTGGTGTACCTGGTTATCTTGGAGCGGGATTGAAGAAGTGGGTTGTCAGGCCCGTGAGCAGTTCTCTGAGCAAGATAATTGTTGGGGATTGATTCCCGAAGGTGATAAACTTCAGCTACAGTGCTCTGAGACTTTCGGTCTTGCCTATTGCTAAATCCCTAGAAGGGAAGTAGGGCAGTTGAGGCACTGTTGAGCAGAGAAGGGGCACACTTCCTTGGGTGGGACATGCATGTGGGGAATGAGAGGCTGTAGGCTGTTAGTTGAGTGAGCACATGAGACTGATTCTTTCCTATTGTCCATGAGCCTTAGCCTGGATAGGAATCCTTTACCCTGGGTGGAGTTCAGTCCCAGTTTGGGGGTGACTCACTATTGAGAGTGATGAACAGTGTAGTCTATGGCTGGGAGGTTAGTGGACGGTCTGTAAGCAATTGGTGACATTATTTCTAAGATAAGTACCAATTGTATGGTAAAATGATATGTTGTTTTGTTATCTACATGCCTATGTTACGATTTTATCATATATGTGATTATGATTGCTTGTGTGCTTATGGGTAATTCCGTGTAAATGATGCATATCTATAGTTACTATTATTTCAATATAAAATTTGTATGTTATAGAAAGTAATTGTTTGTTTATGCTTATATGTAAAGCTTCTGTGAGCATGTTGTATGTATATGTTTTAGTTGCATGCAGTTTAAAGAGTAAATTTATGTCGCGTTGCTTAGTTGACTACTGGGTATGCTACTGTATGTTCAACAGTATGGGAACGAAAGTGTTCCCTAGAGTGGCATGGCCCGGCCTGAAGGCTGGGAATGTTACCGATTCGTGTCAGAGAATGAGTGGTAGCTCTGGAGTGGTGTACCCCGGCCTGGGGTTGGTCGGGGGATTGTTACAAAATGGTATCAGAGCTTCAGTTCAACACTAAGCTTGGATGGGCCAGAGGAGTGCAATTGAAGTGAATATTCACAGAAAAGTAACTTCGAAGTGACCAGAATTTGAGTCACGGAGTGTTGATGGAAAAGGTTGGCATACTGGCGTGCGTGGTAAATTTGGCACTGCACGGGAAAATGTTGGCATGCCAGTGTGCGCAGTAAATTGTGGTTCCGCACAAAAGATTATTATGTGTAGATGCACACGCTGAAATTAACGTTGTGTGGTTAGCACACACATATTAAGGTGCACATGGGGTGTGCAAGTATTTCTTAACGCATATGATTTTTGTTAGTACGTGCATAAGTATGAGTATAAGTTGTTTCAAGACAGTGTATTCAGTAATGTGTATAGATATTTGAGTGCTATGGAATATGTTAAACTTGACATGGTGCATGCATAGGACGAAAATGCATGTGGAATATCGGTGCGCAGTATCAAAACTGTGCGTAGTGGGTATTGGCACACAACGCCAGAGTAGTGCACGTAAGTAGTCGATACGACGAAGAAGAAATGCAGAGTAGATTTAGGTGCATGGAGAAGTATTTTACCTTGTAATATTGCTATGCACGATAAATATAAATGAACAGGTAAAGTTAATGTGCACGAAGTCTCTTGGAAGGCGATGAGTCTGAGTTTAAATTGCATAATAATAAAAGAAAAAGAAACATATAACTGCATCGAAGCTTTAATTAAAAATAATTCCGAGTTTTAATTTCCTCTGATTTAAACAGATGAAAATAAAATATAAGATTACAAGAAAAAAAAAAAACTTATTATAAAAGAAAACAAGATTCATAACATCACCAGATAGAAACTGTAATAAAATAGTCTAAAATCCATTTATGTATTTATATAATCATATTAATCACAAAATTACAAAAGGGTGATGACATCAGTTAGCCTGTTGTAAAAAGGGTTTTTTGAAGAACGAGCCTATCATTTCTTCTACTCTTTACCTCCGCTATCGGCTGTTCAAAATTCGTTGAGACATGCTTATCTTTGTTGAAAAATTACTTCAGCTTAGCGATCTCCACCTTTAAATAAGATTCTAACCAGACCGGTTGATTCTCTCCAACACTTTTGGCCGCTTTAGCCGTACATTCCTCCTTATGCTGCTTACTCCTTTTCTTCTTAGCGACTGGCCTGTTGATGACTAAATCCTTTATAGTGGGATTCAACCTGAATTCCAATCATGAGTATATAACCAGCTCTGTGTGGAACTTAGTTGCTAGAATGCATGCAAGGACCCTTTCCTCCTTATTCATAGGAAACCCTAGCATGTTGCTCGAATAACCAATCTCACTCAACTTAGCCATGTCCATGTATCTCAGGTTGGGGATACTGAAATGTGTATTTACATAGAGCAGGAAGTCAAACAGTTTGGAGATTACTTTGGTTATAGATATGCAGATATTTTCATACTTGGGGAGTGGTAATTATAGAACTCCATTTATGAAGCATAGATAGATTACGTACAAGTGTGTTGGGTTTCCATGCTCGACCAATCCATTTCGAATGATTAGCTTTTAAGTTCGTTACATGGCGGCATTCAGCTGACGTCACATGGATGCGAAGTAACGAACGAATGAAGCAGGGTGATCTGACTAGCCGGCGCCTGCTCTACGAGTGGTGGATTTGACATGTTGAGACACGTGATACCGCATCTTGGTGAAAGTGGTTTCCACAAAACACCTTCTTGCACAAGTGTATCTCGGAAGGCACTGTGCGACTGTGTTCTCGAGACTTGGGTATTATCTAGAATTGTCATGGTGATAACACCAGGAAACTAGGAGTGATAATGTTGATGTGTATGTTGAATCGAAATGGTGCATATTCTCATGAATTGCTGAATTGTTAGCCCGATTAGTTTCGATGGATGCACGTTTTGTAGAATTAACAACAACTCAATCAGGTCAGACCACTGCAGAGTCCATAGGAATGGAAGAGGCACAGGGGAATTACAATCATCCAGAGAAGACCAGAGGGATGGATGTCCATTAGGGCATGGAAGGAATGAAATCCAACGGGCATGGAGAAGAAAGTAATGAAGATATGAATGTGGTTGAGACCATTAATAATTTCAAAAGGATGTAAAAAGCCATAAAGATAATGATGAAAGGCTTATGAAAGCCAAAGAGCAGCAGGATGACTTCAACATGAAGCTATTGGAAGGTTTGAACAGAATAGAGAAGAAATTCGTTAAGGAGAGTGACTCAAGTAAATCTGAGAGTCGCAAATATTTAGAGGAGAAAAGAAAAGTAAAAAATGCTAATAGACATCACCATCATCACCAAAGGCATTCCCATAAGAGAGTAGGCAACAACTCAAGTCTATCCCCTGTCAGAAGGTATAAGATATCTGAGGTGGAGGAGCTGCGAGGAGAAACGAACAAAATCAAACCTCCTACATTTGATGGTGAGCACAAGAAGGATGAAGATGTCGAAACATGGTTTTTAGGCTTAAGGAAGTATTTTCAATTGCATAATTATTCTTCTCATGCAGAAGGTAGAATCGCTATCTATCAACTCAAAGGAAAGGCCTCCATGTGGTGGGATCAACTTGTGCAGGTCCAACACATTGTAGAGAAAAGTGTTACTTGGAGGGAATTCAGGAAGTATTTTGAGAAGAAGTACTTGACTAAGAGATACTATGACAAGAAAATGAAAGAGTTCTTTGAACTCAAGCTTGGAAGTACGACCATAGATGAATTTAAGAGAAGGTTTCTGGAACTGCTGAAGTATGTCTCTTTCATTAAGGATGAGACAATCAAGATTCAAAGGTATTTAAGTGGATTGCCATCGTTCATCAGTGAAAAAATGCAGTATGATGATCTCAAGACATTAGAAGAGACCATAAGGAGAGCTAAATGTTTATATGACCAGCTGAAAGCAAGGCCAACTTTCCAAAAGGCTTGGGAAGACAATAAGAAATTCAAGATGGATCAGAGGAAGAAGGGAGCTAAGCCCCCATTCTTCAGAAATAATCCACAATGGCAGAAAACGCATAAGGAAACCAGAGTGATTGACACAGGGATTCAAGGGCCAAGAAAACCACCTATGAAATGTTGGGGTTGTGAAGGAGACCATAGGTTCAGAGATTGTCCTCACAGAGGTGAAAAAGGTAGGGTTGTTCAAAATATACAATGAGATGAGATAGTATAGGACATGGGAAGATATGTGCCAAGGATTTATGTAGCCCTGGAAAATAAGCAAGCAGAGTATCAGTCCCACATGATTGAAGTGGAAGGTATGATCAACAACCAAACCCTTGCTATTTTAATTGATTCAGGAGATAGTCATAGTTATATAGACCCTAAGATAGTGGAAAGTTTGCAATTGCCAAGAAGCAAGCATGGGAAATCCCGCTTGTTGCAACTGGCTACAAGAGCCAGAATAAAATTTAATGAGATGGTTAAGTCATGCCTCATAGACATGAATGGACTGAATACCAAGGCATATTTGAACATCTTACCTTTAGGTTCCTATGACTGTCTAATTGGGATGGATTGGTTGGACCCACATCAAGCTCTATTGGATTGTCATAACAAAGCATTCACTTTCTTAGATGAAGAAGGGAACCAAAGGAAAGTGTAGGGGATTCCCAGGGCAGTAATCATTAAAGAAATTTCAGCATTGCAGCGGAAGAAATGCTATAGAAGAGGATGTCAAATATTTGCAGTTCATATGGAGGAGACACCTAAAGACAAGGTGTCAAATTTGGAAGATTATGTAGTCCTGAAAGAGTTTGAAGATGTATTCAAGGAGGTACCAGGACTACCCCCAAAGACAGACATTGATTTTTCTATAAATCTGACACCAGGAGCAGCTTTTGTGTCAAAGACACCTTACAGAATAAGTATGCCAGAATTGAAAGTGTTGCAAATGTAGCTTGAAGAACTTCTGAAGAAGGGGTATATACATCCAAGTGTGTCACCTTGGGGTGCCCCAGTCTTGTTTGTGAAAATTAAATATGGAACGTTAAGATTGTGCATTGACTTCATATAGTTGATTAAAGTGACTATTAAGAACAAGTATCCTCTACCAAGGAGTGATGACCTCTTTGATCAATTGAAGGATGCAAAGATATTTTCAAAGATAGATCTCAGATCAGGATACCATCAGTTAAGAATTAAAGAAGAAGATATTAGCAATACTGCCTTCAAGACAAGGTATGGTCATTATGAGTTCACAGTGGTACCATTTGGGTTGTCAAATTCACTAGTTGTTTTCATGTGCTTAATGAATGATGTTTTCCGAGAGTATTTGGACAAATTTCTCATTGTCTTTTTGGATGACATTCTTATATATTCCAAGTCAGAGGAAGAGCATGAACATCATTTGAGGATGTTGTTGCAAGTATTAAGGGAACATCATTTGTATGCCAAATTGAGCAAGTGCTCATTTTATCATAAACAAATTCATTATTTGGGGCATATCATCTCAAATGATGGGATAGCAGTGGACCCTGAGAAGATAGAATCCATTAGAGAATGGTCAACACCAAAGAATGTGACAGAGGTCAGATCATTCATGGGATTTTTAAGTTACTACAGGAGATTCATTGGAGGATTCTCAAAGATAGCACACCCAATCACTTCCTTGCAAAGAAAGGGTATGCAGTTTCAGTGGATGTCGGACTGTGAAAGGAGTTTCCAACATTTGAAACAATTAATGACAAGTGATCCAATACTAAGGATTGCAGACCCAAATGAAGATTTAATTGTATGCACAGATGCATGTAATGAAGGACTTGGTGGATTCTTCAGTCAAAATGGATTCGTAATATGTTACAAATCAAGGAATTTGAAGGATCATGAAAGAAATTATGCCACTCATGATTTGGTGTTGGAAGCCATAGTACATGCCCTGAGGAAATGGAGACACTACCTCATGGAAAAAAGGTTTGAGCTAAGAATAGGCCACAATGGTTTGAAATATTTATTTGATCAGCGAAATCTAAATGCTAGGCAAAGAAGATGGTTAGAATTTCTAAGCGAATATAACTTTATAAATCATATCAAAGGGAAAGAAAATAAATTGGTTGATGCACTCAGCAGGAGGGTGCATGAACTACATACTACAGCCATCATCATGTATCAGACTGATGTTAAAAGAAAAATTCTGGAGGCTGCTAATGTAGATCTCCAGTACAGAGAATTGATAGCAAAATTACAACAAGGTAAGACACCATAGTAGATGGATATTTATAAGTTGGGAGTAGATGGAATACTGTTGCACAAGAAAAAAAAATTTGTACCAAATGTCCAGGACTTGAAACGTATAATTTTTCATGAGATGCATAATGTTCCTTATGTAGGGCACCCTGGATATTAGAAAAATGTAGCAGCGGTCAAGAGCCAATCATTTTGGCCAAGTATGAAGAGAGAGATAGCAGGATACATCACAAGATGTATGGAATGATAGAAAGTTAAAGAAGAACATAGGCACCCAGCAGGGTTGTTTCACCCTTTAACCATTTCTGAATAGAAGTGGGAAGTGGTGACAATGGATTTCGTTACGGGATTGCTTAGAACAGGAAAGTTGCATTACTCGATTATGGTGGTAGTGGACAAGATTACGAAAGATGCCCATTTTATTCCACTAAAAACTACTCACAAGGTAGCAGATGTCGCTGATATTTTCATGAAGGAAGTGGCATGATTGCATGGAATTCCTAAAACGATTGTCTGACAGAGACCCAAAATTCACCTCGAATTTCTAGAAAGGATTGTTCAAAGGATTTGGAATGAATATGAACTTGAGTACGGCTTATCATCCTGAGTTTGATGGACAGACAGAAAGAGTGAACAGGGTGATAGAAGATATACTGAGAATGTATGTGATGGACAAACCATCGAAATAGGAATACTACCTACACTTGGTAGAATTCGCTTACAATAATGGGTATCAGGCATCATTGAAGATGATCCCATTTGAAGAACTTTACGATAGAAGGTGAAATACTCCAGTGAGTTGGGATAATCTAGCTGATAGAACAGTAGTCGGGCAAGAGTTTCTCAAGGAGATGGAGGACCAAATGTTAAAAATTAAGCAGAATTTCAAAGCTGCCCAAGACAGAGAGAAAATATATGCTAATAAAAACATAATCCACTGAGAATTCAAAGTGGGTGATCATGTTTTCCTGAAGGTGAAAGCTAACAGGAATTCCCTGAAGTTGGGAAGCTGTGCCAATTTAGCAGCCAAATTTTGTGGACCATTTGAAATTCTAGAGAGGATTGGTCCAGTTACTTATATGATTGCATTGCCTGCATCTATATCTATTCATAATGTCTTCCATGTATCATTGCTAAAGAAATATATACCCGATGCTAATCATGTTATTGATTGGAATGTGATTCAGGTGGAACAAGAAGGTACTTTTCAAGTGCATCCGGTGTGCATTTTGGACCGAAAAGTCAAACAGCTCTGGAACCGAGCCATAGGGCTTGTAAAGGTTCAATGGAACTGGTATGGTCTTGAGGATGCTACTTGGGAGCATGAATATGCAATGTAGACACAATACCCACATCATTTTGAAGATTTTTGAAAACTCTGATATATATGGGTGTATGATGCACTGAGGACAGTGCATAAATAAGGGGAGAGGATTGTAATATCCCTCTACCGAACCCAATTGTAAATGTAATATAAATATACTTAAGCTGGTGAGCTATTTTGACCTCATTTGATAATGCACATCATGTGGAATAGTGCGCACATGAAATGCACAGTAAAATGATGTAATATGCACATCGCAAGACGCTGCACACAGTAACTAAAGAATGTGCAACCTTGAGGTTAGCGGATACCATGCGCAGTAACTAAAGAACGTGCAACCTTGAGGTCAGTGGATACCGCACACAGTAACTAAAGTGCACGGAATATTAAGGTCAATGAACCTTTATGTATATGATATGCATTATACGCTCGTTAGCCAATATTATAAGCAAGAATGCTTATGTTTTGGTATTAGGCCAGAATTCCTAGATGTCAAGGGCCAATGTGCCTACTTTATACATGACTCATGATTAATATAAAATACATCACTGCATGCAAACTAACCATGATAAAAGAGAGAGGAGACTGAAATTCACCAGTTAGGGAAAGGGAGGGCCAAAAGTCAATGGAATATTATATTAATATTTCCTAAAACATAAAGTATGGATAATTGTTTTATCCTAAGTTCTAAAGTTGGGGACAAGTGGAAAAAAATAACTTTCGATATGACAAGTGTCAAGTTGGGGACATGCATTCATATCATGGAGGAACTTATCTCATTGGGAGATTTTTCTCACGGATACCTTACCAACAACCGAGAGGACCATCATTCTCGCCATCACTCTTCATGAAGAGTTAACAATGATTCCTGTACACACTCAATTATCCAGTCAATGATTCCATCACCATTTCACTCAATGACATTCTGTTATCCTTGAGACAGACATTTCACCATTCTAAAGCCTGTTTCTGCACCCTTTTTGGTTGGTGTACTTGGTTAGCTTGGAGTTGGATTGAAGAAGTGGGTTATCAGGCCCATGAGCAGTTCTCTGAGTGAGAGAATTGTTGGGGATTGATTCCCTAAGGTGATAAACTACAGCTACAACACTCTGAGACTTCTGGTCTGGCCTGTTGTTGAAGCCCTAAAAGGGAAGTGGGGAAGCTGAGGGACTGTTGAGAAGAGAAGGGGCACACTTCCTTGGGTGGGATAGGCGTGTGGGTAATGAGAGGCTATAGGCTGTTAGTTGAGTGAGTACCTGAGACAGAGTCTTTCCTGTTGTCCATGAGACTTAGCCTGGATAGGAACCCTTTACCCTGGGTGGAGTTCAGTCCCAGCTCGAGGGTGACTCACTGTTTAGAGTGATGAGCAGTGTAGTCTATGGCTGGGAGGTTCGTGGATGGTCCGTAGGCAGTTGGTGACAATATTTCTCTGGAGTGGCGTACCCCAGCCTGGGGCTGGCCGGGGAACGTAACACCTCCTGTTTCTTGGGACACTTTTCCTTAGTTGATTTAAAATGGCTGGCCAAAGGTGTACTAATTGGTTTTGCATTCTTCCTTCTAAACCTCTCCAACACCTTCTCTATGTACTCACCCTGAGTCAATGTCAATTTGCGATTTTTCCCGTCTCTCGTTATTCTCATACCAAGGATTTTCTTTGTGACACCCAAATCCTTCATCGCAAATGAATTATATAATTTCTTCTTGAGCACATTTATATCATGCATATTAGACCCTACAACAAGCATGTCATCTACATACAATAGCAACATAATATAGCTTCCATTTTCTAGCTTTTTAAAATAAACACAGTAATCATAATGACATCTACTATAACCTTGTTATGTCATAAACCTGTCATACTTCAAATACCACTTCCTTCTAGCTTGCTTTAGGCAATGCAATCTCTTCTTCAACATGCATACCAAATTTTCCTTCCCTTTGGCCTCATACTCGCGTGGTTGTTGCATATAAATCTCTTCCTCCAGATCCCCATGGAAAAAAGTTGTTTTTATATCCAATTGTTCAAGATGTAAATATTATACTGCCAGAAGACTTAAAATAGTTCGAATTGAAGCCATTTTAACAACAAGAGAAAATATTTCATCAAAATCTATACCTTTCATTTGTGAAAACCCCTGTACAACAAGTCTAGACTTGTACTGTTTTTTTCCTACATCTTCTAGTTATTGAACCAAATCCAAAGTCTAGTTATTTACCAGGGAATCCATTTCCTCTCTCATTCCTTGCTCCCACTTCTTTTTAGTGTCTACCTGCATTGCCTCTTCATAACATTCTGGTTCACCAAAATCAATCAAAAATAAATAATAAAATGAATGAGAATATCATTCATGGGTTCTACTTAACCTGGTAGATCTTCTAACAACACTTGAAGGAGTTTGAGGTACATTTTTCTCCTATTGTTGTAGATTTTGATTTTCTGGTACCTTTGGAATTTCTATTTTAGTAATGTGAGCAAGCACTATGTATTCTGGTTTTTCATTTTCCCATTTCTTTCCCTGCAACTGATCTTTGTACATGACCTTCTCATTGAATATGAAATATCTACTCCTAGATATAACCAAAATCATTAACATTGTATCCAATAAAGGTACAATTCTTAGATTTTTCCTCAAGCTTTGTTATATTTTCTTTATCAATATGGACAAATGCTTCACAACCTAAAGTATTCAAAAATGAATAGTTTACCTTTTTATCTTTCCATGCCTCCTTTGGAATTCTACCATCCAAAGAGATTCAAGTTCCTCTTTCTATTAAGTAAACACCAATATCTATATCATCTGCCCAGAAATGTAAGGTCAAACCAACATGCAATCTTATACTCCTTGCATGCTCCATGATTGTCCTATTCATCCTTTCTGACACACCATTTTCTTGTGGTGTTCGTGGAACTATATTCTCTCTATGAATCCCATGGTATGAGCAATAATTATCAAACTCATTGCTGCAATATTCACCTCCATTGTTTGATCTGAGACACTTCAACCTTTTTCCTGTCCATTTCTCAAAAGTATAAAAAACATCAATTTTTTGTCGAATGAAATAAACCCAAGTTTTTCTAGTTTCATCATCAATAAAATTAACATAATAATTATAGCCACCAAGAGATGATACCTAAGTTAGTCCCCATACATCTGTATGCACAAGCTCTAACCTTTCACTCTTCTTTTATGTTTTCACTCTCTTATGTTTTCCATAAACACAATGTTCACAAAAATCCAAATCAATTTGTTTAAGATCTGGAAAAAAATTTATTTTGTGAAGTATCTGCATCCCCTTATCGCTTATGTGTCCAAGCCTATGATGCCATAGTGTTGTATCCACTCTTGTAGAAGCTAAAGAGATAGAAGAGTCATTATTACCAGTACATAAATACAATGTACCTACCTTCTCTCCCTTTGCTATCACCAATGATCCTTTGGTGACCTTCCACACCTTATCTGTAAATATTGATAGAGAAACTTCACTTGCCCACTTCCCTGTTGAAATTAGATGTTTCCTTAGATATGGAACATGTATTACCTATTTCAACAACCATTGGTTTCCATTCCTTTTCTTTATTTTTACCTTTCCCATTCCAACAATTTTTCATGGTGCATCATCACCCAAATGAACCTATCCAAAATCACCTCAAGCATAATCTAGAAAATATTTCCTATGGGGAGTGGCATGAAATGAAGCCCCATAATATACTACCTACGACTCAGAAATATTCTCTACAGAAAGAATCAAAGTATCTTGTAACACGTCACCTGTTACATTTTCTTCCTGATTCAATGGATGATTTTAGGGGCTAAATTTTGCTCATGGGCTAATTTTCCGTGGTTTTTCCAAAAATGAGATTCGCTATTTTAAAAATGATTCGCCCAAATTCTATAGGATAAAATTATTTTACCCTAAAAATTTCCAAAATTTTATAAAAACTATATAAAATCCTTATAAATTTGAATATTTTTACAAAAATATCGCCAAACATTTATAGTTGGCATATGAAGAAATAGTAAGATTCGCCAAGGCTTCTACATTTTAAAACAAATTTCCATCCTTAAAATAATCCATTCTTGTTGTCCATATCTTTATTTCTTTGGAGCTTTGTAGACTTTCTTCAAATGTCCTTTCTTTCCACAATTCCAACACTCTATATTTCCAAGTCTAGATTTGGATCTTCCCTTCCTATAATTCTCATGGTTCCCTAAGCCCTTTCCTCTATCCTTTTGTCTTCCCCTGTTCACCATGTTTAACGCATTCCCTAATGTCTCACCTGTTCTTTTTCATCGCATTTACTCACTAAGGATAACACCAACAACATCATCAAATTTTAAAGTGTTTGAACCAAAGACAGAGTTACTTACAGCCATGACCAAGCCATTCCAACTTTTTGGCAATCATCACAAGATCAAAAGATCCATAATCTCATCATCAAAGTCCAGTTTTACAGAACTTAATTGATTAGTAACCATATTAAATTCATTTAAATGATTTGCAATAGACCCACCTTCTGACATGTTCATATTAAATAATATTCTCATTATAAATACCTTATTAGACATCAAGGGTTTTTCATACAATTTAGCCAATACATCCATCAATTCCTTCATTGTATTTTCTTTCGAAATATTGAAAGCCACTAACACTACCAGGCTCAGTCGTATCATTCCTAGTGCCTTTCTGTCAAGAACCTCTCATTCTCTGTCCTTCATGGTCGTCGACTTCTATTCTATTCCACGCAATGGTAAAAATATATCCTTCTGATAAAAATAATCTTCCATCTACATCTTCCATAACTGGTAGTTATGGTCGTTAAATTTCGCGACCCTAAACTTTCCATCTTCCACTATTGCTCCCATTGGAACAAGGAACCCTCTTTTCCTGTGAGTTACTTTTCACTCTAATACCAGTTGTTAGAAAAACAGGATCGTGGAGAAATAAAATAAAATAAATGAGGAAATAAAACATAGAAGATGCACAATACAACAGAGACACAAATATACATGGTTCACCCAGTGTGGGCTACGTCCAACAGATAAATTGTTAGTTCCTTTCTTTATTATTATCCAACAAATGAAGGAAAACAACCTAAAACACACCCACCGTATCTTCCTCTTCTTTATCTCATAGTCTCCTCACTCAAAATACAATATTCACAATGATCCATAGTTGTAATACATTTCCCTCACAAAAGAGGGTTTCCTTCTAGGGAAAAAAGACCTAACAGAACTTATACCGTCATATATGTGACCTTATAATGAACACTCCATATTTACTATGAAATTACAATATACATTTACAAGGAAAATGTTCCTTCGAGGGTTTCACCCCCGAAACCCCGCCAGGGGCCCACTTTACCCCAGACCCCCCAGCCGTGGGGATGGCACCCCTAGACCCCGCAAGGGGGGAAATCCCCCCTTTCACTCCCCCGTGTGGAGGAGTGTACATTATTTTGGGGTGTAATGTCTTCATGGGGTATAAACATGACTAAAAACAAAATCCTCTGAATTAGGAAGATAATCAAGCTCCACAACCAACACTAACGTTTCGTGTGATGGAACCTAGAGAGTTTCCTACCTACAACCCTATAAGACCATTGACTATTTCTAAATCCTATCCCCCACCACTAAAGGATCCTCCATCTTCCTCTCCAAATTATGCATCTATTCTCTACAGTTCATATTCCTCTAAATTTGTGTCACTCTGCAACAACCAAGGGGTTTGGACTTCATCTTTTGGGCCCCTACTACCACCACTACCGGTATCTCCACTGGATATCCTAATCTCAATTTTATGCCTCTTCACATGCCTATCCTCATATGCACTCCTCTCTGGCACGACACACTCTATTTCACTTCCTCCTGGTGCAATCTCCTTCCTATTCTTCCTAGGAATTGCCCCTCATCTCACGCCTCTTTCTACCTTCCTTACACTTCATATTTTTTCTCTCCTCCTTGAATCAAATCTTCATGTGTATATTTTATCTCTCTCTCTCCTCCACTCTTCTGGGTCCATCCTACGTATCACCTCATCTTAATAAATTATAGATCCTCCTCGAGGGATCCATCTCCTCTCTCACTTTTCCCCTATCTTTTCATCCCCCCTAGTGCTAGGGGAGTCTACTTAGCCATCATGTTGGGATCCTATGCATCAACCCCTTATCCACAAACAAATGTTTTATCAATATTTGGATTTCTTCTAGCAACCTTTTCCTAGGATCATCCTTGAACTTTCTTTCAGCCTCATTGAAAGAATTAGTGTACTCAACAACAAATTCAATTATATACACTTCCTTCACTGGAGAAAACCAAAAATCAATGGCTCAAGTCCACTTTTTATCCAATTCCTTTAGCCTATGGATTGTGACTTGACACCCGACCAATTCATTGCAAACTACTTAAAAACTAACAATATACAACAACACAAACATTCATTTGACACATGATCAACGCATCATAAGTCCATAATTACTATAGCTTTATTATCTTCATTCAACCATCACAAACATACATTAAGCAACTCATCAATTGAAAACAACAGAGCTTTTCTATCTTATACATTTTCGTAGTGTTGCATTACACAGCGCCATGCACTTTCCTTCAGACTCTATAGATATGATAGACTCAGACTTACAACTAGAGACATTACAAACATAGGCTCAGAGAGAGCTCAAGGACATTCACTAACAACAACAATAATACCCACAACAATCAACAACCAACAACCTTATTTATGTCCTCCTTTCTCCCTTTTATATGCTTCTCAACTATAGTGCTCCATTAGTTTCAGTGCTACCCCACTCACTCCTATGATTGTCAATAGCACATGCTTATGTCACCCACATGCATTCCATGTAGCCTCTTTGGAATAATGGAAATGTCAACTACCTTTCCAACCCATCTTATTATTGCTCCATGTTCCCTCATGTTGCTTGTAGTAATCATTCGGGGATATTTCTTGAATATTATTTTCTTCATTCTGGCATGCATGCAGTGTTTTCTTAATTTCTAGTGTGCATCACAAAATGCAGGCCAACATGCATTAGTAGAACTTGAATTAGCGCACATTAACAAAACTTTATCTAGATCACGTACCTCTTGTCACCCATTGTGCAGTTGCTTGTGTATGTGCAAAACTGGAATATGCGCACACAACTTCATTATGCGCGTGCATGATATTTACCCAAAACTTTGGATGCCAACAACTATGTTAAATACCAAGCCACTAGGAGGATAGGGGGTTCCATTCTATGTTATTGTATTTTGTTCCATAGTAGAGTAGAACAACTTGTTGGATTATTGAGAGGGGGGGTGAATCAATAATAGAGCAATGTAATCCTTTTTAACCAAAAAATGTTAGTGTTATGTCAATGTATCATTATCATCCAATAGTTTCAAAGTAAATATACAATGAACAAATGAGAAATCATACACATACACAGTACACCATTGTTTTTATGTGGAAACCCAAAGCGGGGAAAACCACAGAATGATTTTTCTTATATGTCTTTAATAATTACATTCATTGGAAGCACCAAATTCCTTTGTTTTCCATCTGCAACTGGAAGGAGGCTCCAAACCCCTAATTTCTCAAGCTACAACTTGAGGGAAGATCCAACTTCCCAATTCTTTGGCTACAACCAGAAGGAGGCTACAACCCCCTATGTTCTCTGGCTACAACCTTAAGGTGGATACATCCATATGTCCTTGCCCCGTCCAAGCTGCCTAAAATATAAGTAGAATGATGGAACCACTGTCACACTATCACTCTAAAATATACTGTCATAAACATGTACCAATCAATCTGTACCAAACAACCTATAACAACCTGTACCAAACAACCTGTAATCAACCTGTAACATAAAAAAAATGCATCAACAATGCACCAAACCTTTATAAATAAACTATCACAACAACCTGTCCAAACAACCTATCACAAAAACTTATCTCATCAATCTTATCAAATAAATCAGATCTGCTGACCAAGATCAATCACCAAAACAACTCTCAACAATGTGCATCACAACAACTCATAATCATCACCAAGATCAATCCATGCTTATAATAATATACCAAGACAATTATGCTACATCATCCATAAACCATGTGTAAACAATACTACTAACAAGTTCCTCCAACCATGTACCAAGTATGTATCAATCATGCATGAACTATGACTCATCAAGATGTACCAACATGTATGTGCCAACTCATCAACTACTTCTCTCAACCATGTACCCAACCTCAACCAAAATCCCACATCAATTTCATCATCCAAATCTGATTTTCAACTCTATAATAGACCTGGTGTATATGATCACATACCTGCAAACCTTCCTTAGCAAGAGACTAGCATTTTCATCAAATTTTACTTTAGTCTCACATGACTAGTTTTGGATTAGTCAACAACCCTAACTTGAAATAATCATAACTATGTACCTGTAATAAATAAAGATCTAAAAATAGTACACAATGTTATTCAATGTCATTAATGCAATTCATCTAGGTTTCACTACTTGGAATGTCTCATAAAAGGAGTTCTAGAAAAAATGGCATACCTTGTTGATTTTTGTCTTATTCTAGAGAGCGAACTTGTAGAGTGTGCCCCGCATGGAATATTTGTTGTATGGATCTGAAAATGGTAAAAATAATACTAAATAATGTATTCTAACCAATAAATTTGTTCTTAATAAATTTAGATCTGTTATGAAGAAGTTGTGACATTTTTACATGCAGTGTAACTCCAAAAATCCTATTTTTACTAGCCACAAATCCTATTTTCCATGGAGTGTAACTCCAAAAATACAATAACCCGCAAGATCAAATTTTTATCACATCTACTTAGATATGTTTCCTCAATGACCTCCTGATTTCGCGTATGAATCATTCTAGAAAAAAATTTATTGTGAAAATGGTGAGATGATCTGTAAATAACATACCTTAGAAAGCATCATCAAAAGAATTTATCCTCCCTTGAATTTTGGTCATCTTTACTTCAGCTTCCCTCTGAAATTTGACTTAGATATCCTTTGCTTACATCAGTCACTTGTAGATATTCAATATGATCAAGTGTAATTAAATGAGATACCCTTGCCTCTTATTTATAATTTTATGTATCTTCCTCTAGGGGTTACCTTCTAACCGTCTTAAAACACTTTCCTTATTTTAGGGCTAACCCACTTCTAACCACTTGTCCACTTAGTAATTTTTCCATTAACTTTATTATTTAAATAATTTATTTTGTATCCACTTTGACTTATAGTACACTCATCACTTCACTTTATTATTTAAATAATTTCTTCTTTGCAACCATTCTGACTACTTTGACCTTTTGGGGTTTCTAGATGACTCATGAGGGTTCTCCAACTTCACATGGCCATAACTCTATAATCGTGAGGAGTTATGTGACGTTCCACATACCACTGAAAATGGCATGACATGTACTATCAATATAGAATATTCTTACCTTCAAATATATTAAAAATCATACCATTATATATCAAACAAACTTGGGTCCATTACCCAAACCTTTGTGCTACCAAAAATTGCAATCAGACTTTCTTCAAGGGTTGACATCAATGAAAACCAACCCAAATAATAAAAACAATTGGGAGTGGGAAATTATAGAACATAACATAGAAGGTTAATGATTTTTATCAACCTAATAGGTGATAGTGTTGATATTATGGTAGCTGCAAGAGGTATTTACCTCCACGTGTAAACCTAATGAGAATAGAATATTCTGGGAAGCAAGAAGAAACCCTAATGAGTTGGCTAATAAACCTAGAAGACAAGTCGGCTCAAGAGGATAATTGGTATTAGGTTATTAGCCTACAAGAGAAGAAGTTGGCAAGAAGAAATATTATATACTAAGTAAATAGGCACCCAAAATGAGAAGTCAGCCCAGGAAGTTAGCCAGAATCAGTATAAATACAGGAGGCCAATCTTCATTCTGGCAGGCATTCTCAGAACTACAAAGCTCACTTTTGCGCACTGCAGTTAGCCAGTTTTGTGTGTAGGTTTGGAGGAGAGTTGTCATTGCAGCTACTGCAGCTAGCAGATTTCGTTTTGGCTTGGACTATCTCTTGGTTATGGTTTGGACTATCTGATCAGCTCTTGTTTGGTGTGCTATCTTTGTCGAAAGATGCGCTACCCCTTGTGTGGCTATCTAGCCTAGGGTTTGCTTCCGGAGTGATTCTTTGTCAAGGTTAAGGTGCTTGGAGGGTGGCTTCGACCTATGGTTGGGTGACAATAGTGATATTGTCTATGGTAAAATGAGTACATCCATTATATTATAATAGGTTATGGGCCCACACCTCCTTCATTCATTCTAATCGCTGGAAGGAAGCATAGCCATAAGGATATCAAGATCATTGAAGAACTGTTGCTAGGGTTTCTAGCAGGAGCAGTGACCAAAGCACTATCACTAGGGTTACTAGCAGGTGTAGTTGCAGAAACCCTAATCCTCTCATTGAGGCACCTTAAGTGAAGAGATTGACCTAATTTCAAGATAGACCAGTTTTCCCTAGCCTAGCGTATCTCCTGGTACTCTCAGCAAGACAGGACGTCAAGTTTCAGTTTTTGGTCAAATATAGGGTTGACCAAGTCAAAGCAGCCATGACTTACTCTATGAAGTCAGAAAAAAAGTTAGATGGAGATTATAACTTCAGAGCATGGAAGACAAGGATTGACCTCATCCTTTCCAAGAATAAAGTGCTAGATATCATGAAAGGAAAGATCGTTGAACCAGAGTTTGAAGAAGGAAAAGAGAAGGAACCGCAAAACGTTGCAGTTGTGGACAAATTCAAAGACGGTGACATAAAATTCCATGAGTATCATAGTGGATTCTATAAAATACCACTTGATACCCTATATCTCCCATATTGACTCATCGAAGAAGATGTATGATGCCCTAACAAACCTCTTCTCAGTCAGAAACATTGGACAAATAATGAGTCTGAAGAATGAGCTCCATGACATGAAGATGAATGATGATGACAACATAGCATCATACTTTGTGAGAATCTCTCAGTTAAGAGATCAACTACAAGCTATTGAATAGATCATTTTAGAGAAGGAATTGGTAAATATAGTACTCAATGGTCTTCCCAAGACATGGGAAGCATTTTCCACAAGCATGAACACAAGGAAGGAGTATCCTACATTTGAATAACTTTGGATTTGTTGTGCTCAAGAAGAATCAAGGATCAATGCAAAAGAAAAACCCCAAAATAAGTAGAATGATCAAGCCTTCACAACAAAATTCAAGTATTTCAGGAACAAAAAGAAGTTTGGCTCCAGGAAGAAAACAAATCAAGAGAAAGATATGTCAAGGATACAATGCTTCAATTGTCAAAAGTATGGTCACTACAAGAATCATTGTCCCGAGTTAAATAAAAGGAAGGAAACACATGAAGCGTCAATTGTCGAAGAAACAGAACCCTCAAAGAAAGCCAAGCAGAAAAAAATATACTTCTTCTTCTAAGACAAGGTAACAATACTCTTCATAGTTCTTGTACATACCATGTTTTCGATACATATCTTGCATATCTATTTCTTAGAAGATAATATTTTCAAAGAGAAACTATATTTATGGAAGAACAACAATAAGACAAGGACTGATATCACTATGACTATAAGAAAAGCTGCAAGATAAGCCAAAATCAGAAAGAAACCTAGAAGAAGTAAAGACAGAAAGAAGTCAACAATCAAGAGGAAATTGGAAAATATTTGTAACACCTTGCAGAAGGCAATAAGGATGCAGACGGAAGCTTGGACTCTCCTAGATGGATGGAGTCGATTATATATTACCAAAAGAAGGGCATGCATTCATACATGAAGCAAGGATTAGGAGGGAGCTAATCCTGTGATCCATTGAAGATGATAAAGTATAGAAGCCTTAAAGTATCCCTGGTTATCCATCCACATCCATGTTCCTACGATAAAAGGAAGAATTTGGAATCTTCAGAGCATGGAATCTATAGAAAACTCCATGGACCCAATATCTAAAGAGAAACATGAGGAAGAACATAAATATTCCAAGAAAGAAAGAGAAGCCAGAACAACCATTCATTGTATCGAGAATCACAAGATTACTAGCCTGATATGAACTCACTAAAAGCAATCAAGCAGAAGTACTGAAAGTTGTGATGAAGAACAGTGTATGAAAGACTTATGAATGTAAGCATTGCAAGATCTAGAACTAGAGGTTCTCCCAGATGGAGGTAGAAGACTATGATGATTACTTGTTCCAGTAAACCAGATATATCTCTACATGAGCCATTATATCATCCGCAATATCCATAAGTTGGAATTGACATCAGATAAATGAAAAGACTATTCTCCAAAATAATTGAACAAAGAACGTATGTAGAGAAACCTCAATTCTTTGAGGTATACCAGAGAGAGACCCTTGTATAGAGATGGAAGAAGACAACTTGGTGGAGAACCTCCAATGCACAACAAAAGCATGGTGAAGATTTTCTATATCAGAGATATTGTATCAGAATGGTTACTCAGAAGCTCAAGATGATGGATTTCTAATCCATGACAAACGCTCATGATGGAAGAAGAAGTACCACTTGGATATGTTCCAGTTTGACCCTTGCCACAATGTTATGAGCTATCAAGAAACAAAATATGAATCCAACAATGATATACTATATTGATCAGAGCTATATGAAGCCTTCAGAGAAAAAACAGTATTCCAGAAAGACCGAAGTGCATTGAGATCAAGCATTACATTCTTCATGATGAATTCCAAAAAAGACAAGTGGTTCTCCAATGTATATCTCCACAGATGAGCAAATAAGCAAATATTTTGGTAAAGCCTCTATCCAAGATGAAAGAGTTTGTGTACTCAAGCTGGGGCTCGTGGAGACGACTTCCTTATTGAAAAAGGAAGAACTAACTCCCAGGTTGGGAGGGAGTAATGAAGTGTCATTGATTCATGGACAGTCATTTTTTCAGTTCGAAAAATG
This sequence comes from Picea sitchensis, assembly GCA_010110895.2. Classification (NCBI taxonomy): domain Eukaryota; kingdom Viridiplantae; phylum Streptophyta; class Pinopsida; order Pinales; family Pinaceae; genus Picea; species Picea sitchensis. The sequence goes on along the minus strand of SNQJ01S0012084.1, from coordinate 72,939 downwards.
GTCCAGGATGAGTTATTCCTTTCCAGTTCGGAAAGTGGTTTGAGATTTCTGATGGACAAGCATTTTCTAGTTCGGAAAATGGTCCAAATCGAATGGTCATTTTTGTAACAAAAATGGTTCGATGGATCACTGATGTTCCATAGACAGTTATTTCCCATTGTGGTTAACATGGGGAATGGTCTAGGGCAGTCTCTCTTCTTGAGGGTTAGTCAAGAAGAATGGCCCGCCTCGTCGGAAAGCGATTTCCCATTGTGGTTAACATGGAGAATGGTCTGTTTTGGAGGTTGGAGTAGGACATTCATTTCCTTAGGAAATGGTCTGGATAGTCATTCCTTAGGGAAGATTCATTCTCTCTAGGCTACACTTTGTTTAGTGTCAGAGGAATGGCCCAGGCTGGGGAATGGTCTAGGTTCAACAATCAGGGACAGACATTCCTTAGGGTAGACTCATTCTCTCCAGGTTACACTTTGTTTAGTGTCAGAGGAATGGCCCAGGGTGGGGAATGGTCCAGGCTCATAAATCAGGACAGTTATTCTTCCTTGCAGATACTTTTCCAGATCTCATAGATGTGAGTGGAAGAATGTCCCAAATAATTCAGTTTATATCATAACATTGTTTCTGTTCAAGTTGATATCAAATGATTGTTATGAAGACAGTAGATGTATACTACTGTGGTGGATGTGTTCCACTGTTTGTGACTATACGTCACTGATCAAGTACCCGTGTGCTACTTGGTGTGGTAGTGTACCACTATATTGTAGTTGTGTACTACTATGGATAGACACAGTTGTGTTCTATTGAATAATATTGTTCCAATTGCCTTGAAGACTATCAATAGTATTGGAAATGATTATCAACTAGATGGATGATCAATGGACAGATATTTCCCAAACAAAAAATGGTCCAGGACATTTATTCTTCTAGGACATATGTATGGATTAGAAGAATAGTTCTTGTGTCACTCTATGGAGTGAGTGAATTATCCAGCATCATGTTTGATTACTCAGATGGAGTATGGTTTCGAGAGATGATGCAGTTGATGACATTGATAGTGATGGTGCTCACGATATAATCATGAGATAGTCTATATGACTATGTCGATGCTACCAGGTGAATGGTATGTTTGTGCTCAATACCATTACCTTCAATACCTCCCCAGCTAGGAGGGAGTGTTGATATTATGGTAGATGCGGGAGGTATTTATCTCCACGTGTAAACCTGATGAGAATAGAATATTTCGAGAAGCAAGAAGAAACCCTAATGAGTTGGCTAATAACCCTAGAAGACAAGTCGGCTCAAGAGGATAATTGGTATTAGGTTATTAGCCTACAAGAGAAGAAGTCTACTAGAAGAAATATTAAATGCTAAGTAAATAGGCACCCAGAATGAGAAGTCGGCCTCGACAGTTAGCCAAAATCAGTATAAATATAGAAGGCCAGACTTCATTCTGGCAGGCATTCTCAGAACTGTAGAGATCACTTGTGCGCACTAAAGTTAGCCAGTTTTGTGCGCATGTTTGGAGGAGAGCTACCATTGCAGCTACTGTAGCTAACATATTCCATTTTGGCTTGGACTATCTCTTGGTTATGGTTTGGACTATCTGATCAACTCTTGTTTGGTGCGCTATCCTTGGAGAAAGGTGCGCTACCCCTTGTTTGGCTATCTAGCCTAGGGTTTTTTTCTGGAGTGATTCTCTGTCAAGGTTAAGGTGCTCGGAGGGTGGCTTCGGCCTATGGTTGGGTGACAATAGTGATATTGTCTATGGTAAAATGATCACATCCATTATATTCTAACAGATAGGTCTTAGTTAACTCCATAGAGAGTGATTTCTCCTTTATACTTGCATTATTTCCATACTAAAGAAAATAGAACATAGTAGCCTCACCTTTTGGTTGGGTTTTCTCCTCTAAGGGTTTCCCATAAAAAATCTTTTGTTATCTTCTGGATGGTGTGTGATTTTATTTTATTGTTCTCTATTTTCCACATTTTATATATTTCATGCATAAGAAGAAAATCAATAACCAAATATTCTAGAATCTAAAGGAATTCAACCTTCATAATGTAGATTTCAGTTTTATTTATCAGATCTATTGCGATGAACTGTTCCAATGGAATATCCATAGAAGTTTATAGATAAATATGTGTAAATAATGTAAAGTGAATAATGTACTTCAATACACTTGGGGGTTTCTATCAAGGGAATGAATCACTCCATTATGTCAAATCATCTTGTAAGATAGAGTATGAGACAAAGTGGAGTTCGTTTATAATTATCCAATTGAATGCAAATCGAATTCTAGATTTGGATAAAGATTAATTACATACATGATGAAAGAAGAGATCCAAAATATTGGAGTTATTCATGATAGCATAAAAGTTGTAAATATTTTGGAAACAACATAGCATGAATAGTTGGGCTTTGCCATGAATTCATTTATGATAAAAAGGGATCTGTCAAGTTGAGATTGACTAGAACTGCTCAAGGAAATTGGAGTGGCATTTCTTAGGAAATGATAGAATGTAGAGGAAACCCAAGGTATAAAAGGAAGATAAAGAGATGGAAAGAATTGGTTGTAACAATGAATCATGCTTGTGGAAAACAAGGAAGATATGAAAATGAGGGAAAAAATTTCACCCTAAACTCTACTTTATTTATAGAGTATATTTGTATGTTTTTGAAGTAGAAAGTATATCTTATGAGTATAAATTAAGTATTGCTACTTAGGTAAGAATAACATAGCTAGCGATATATTCTGTGATTCATAGAAGGGCCATGGAGTAGATTAGCTATGCTATGTATAGGAATTGGAAGGGAACGTTCTTGTCTCTTCTCTTTTTTTTATATATTTCTCTAGATTGAGAAAGATACTATCTGTAGATTGTTTAAGGCACGAGAACGTTTAGGATGCAAGAGAATAGAATCATTGGAATGATAGAGATGATATATAGTAGAATACATATAGATATGATTGAGCATATATATGTGATGTTTTATACCGACTAAGAGTGATTTATTTTTATATTCAATGGGAAATATTACATGATAAATAAATATGGTTGTTGATCTATTGTATAACTAGGAATAATTGATGATGTGATTGAATATGTTGATAATGTAGTTTTCTATGAAAACCAACCTAATAAGGAAAGAGGAAAAGGGGTGAACTTATCAAAGAGGTTGATGAAAGGATCATGTGAGTTCCCATGAAGCACCAATTTATCATATGACACCAAGGATATTGATGGAAACCATATAGGTATCAAATTGGTCATGTCAATGTTACATGAGTATAGAAACAAAATTTGGTGAGAATTCCTTCAATCGTCCTTGATATATTTATTGATATGTTTATGACAAAATTTGAATGCATACATGTAATTGATACCTAGGTGAGGTAAACACATGAATCCTTGGGTATGTAAATATTGTTAGAATCTTTTGATGCATTCATGAGCTAGATTGTCATAATTGAGTTGGTTAAAAGGTAATAATGAGAGTGAATAAGTATTTACAATATTGTTATGAATATGAATACCATCTAAGACAACCATGTGTGAGGCCTTGTATTGTTGGAATTGGTAAAGGCTATAGCACTGGACATATGTCCAATGGTATCCATGTTTGCATTGATATATTGAGTTGTAATGTTCTAACCAAAACTGAGAGCACCATAAGAGGAGGAAGGGTTTTTATAGGGATCATCGAGTGGAGAAAATAAATACCTTCTAGTATGGATGAATCCTTGAATCTTGATTCCATTTTTGGGCAAGTGTAGCATGTGAAAATGACCTACTCACACCCTCGATGAAGGTTTTACTTGATCAAGGATTTAATCCCTCAATCGAGGTTTGAAACCTCGATTGAGGGATTAAAACCTCCATCAAGGTAAAACCTAGATCGAGGGTTTTAAGCCAAAAATGAACTATTTATGTCAAAAATACATCAACTGGGGCTTTAAAATCCCTCAATCAAGGTATTTTAAAATGCTTGATTGAGGCATAAACCTCAATTAAGTGCTTGAAAGTTCAAAATCCTTCCCCATTTCTATAGGTTTTCATGGAGCTATAACTTCCAAGAGGTCAAACCCCTTCATCTCTTCCATTGAAGGCGGTGCACTTGGTTTTTGTAGACTCATAATTGAATCCTCTATCTAATGATAGATAATTTTCTCATTTTCAATTTTATACTATATTTTGAATTTATTTTTTTCTAAAACTTATACAAAATTTATTTCTCCCAAATAATGAGGGACTAAGAGAAATTATAAAAAACTTGTGTGAACTTGGTTGATTTGACCTTTCCATTGTCCTTTGGAAGTATTATCATTTCTTGTCCACGCTTCCTTACAACTTTCACATAAATCTTGACTTGTGGGTATGAACTAAGTGCAAGTGTCATATATGTCATATCCATAAGAAGAGAGAAGGGTCTCATGAAATAAAATATATTCCACTTTCTTTTCCATGCATTATAGCAGTTTTTGTGTTCATGGTAATTAGGTATACATTCATGGGCATGGAGAGGAAGAAATCTCCCATGTCATGGGGATGTTTCTCATTGGTTTAATCATTGTTGTGGAAGTAAATTACAAAATGTTCCCATGTGTCGGTGGTTGGTAAGATCCTATAGAAGAGGGTAATATCACTGCTAAAAATGTGGAAGAAAATGTTATGGTTGGAGAGAAATAGTAATCTTGGAATGTCCATAGTAGCTAAGAAAAACCCTTCAAAATTGAAAACCTATTATTATTTCTCATTAATTGTCTTTGACACTAAGTGTTTTCTAATCCAAATTATTACTAGAAGGCATGCAAAAGTTTGGAAATTTTCTATACACATTAAAGAGCACTGGAAGGGAATAACACTATGATGGACTATTCAATGGAGAAGGACTAGGTCTTTCTTGTGTTGTGTGGGATAGTGAAAGAGAGTTCCATGGCTAATCTCAGTGTTGGAAGGGGGCCTAGAGATCTCTATAGTGAGTAGATAGGTTTGTCAATTGATAAATGGGTTGGGTGGAGAGATTTTAGAGCCTGTACGAGGTTTCTTTTTCTTGGTGGTATCATGGTCTGACTTGGGGTTAGAATCCATAGCTAATTCCTATGGTTGGGTGGAAAATTACTAATTACTTCTCAACACCTGGTTTGGTTGACATGACTTTATTTGTAGATAAGTATCCATGCCTATTTTCTTATGGAATTATTTTATGTTTTTCTAATGAATTTAATCTAATGGGAAGTGAAATAATTATGAATATGCATTTAATCTAATGGGAAGGCTTAATTCCTCACAGGAGTGCTCAGGAAGATGTGATTTGTTGATTGTGGATCTTGATTATCTTCTTGATTCATAGGTATTTGTTTTCAGCCATGTTTATACCCCAGGAATACTTTGCACCTCGTAAGAATGTACACTCATATATGTAGGGGAGTGCAGGGAGGGATTTCCCCCCCTGCGGGATTCGGGGGAAAGCGGGCCCCTGGCTGGGGGGGTGCGAGGGAAAGAGGAACCCCGAAGGAAAAATTGTCTTGTAAATGTCTATTGTAATTTCATAGTAAACATGGAACGTTCATTATAAGGTCGTAGATATGACGGTAGAAGTTATGTTAGGTTTTTTTTCCATAGAAAACAACCCTATTTTATGAGGGAATTGTATTGCGGCTATGTATCGATTGTGAATATTGTATTATGACGCAACACGTGCTCGCAAGCACGTCCGCTCATAGGATCTTCTCTCTTTCACAGCCCAAAGAACTCTAAGGCTCTTCTATTTCCCTATCGGGAAATCTGCACCCACAGAACTCTCACGCAATCCCCTTATTACAATCGGGAGATCGAACTTCGCGGTGTCGCGAGGTCAATGGTCTAGCGCTAGTGTTTCGAATCCCCGAACCCCGATGTAAGTCAACGCTGACCTTTTCTTTTTCCTGTCAGGACTTCCCCTATCACGATTTGGCCACTCGCGATATCAAGCCATTCACTTTACCGACTCCCGACTCATGATATGCCGAAACTCCGATGAGCTCACTTCTTTGACTTTTCAACGATCCCTTATCTCGTCAGGACTTCAGACTTCGCGAGATCGCGAATCCTAATGTCAATAATTCGGGACTTCTCGCTGCGAGATCCCGATAAGGCGTGCCACCTGTCCACGTCACCAAATCCTATGGCCCCCACACTGTTTACGTATCCGTCGGGGATATCGCGTATCGCAATATCACGATTCTCGTTGCCAAATCTTCGGCTCTTCCCTCACGAAACCCCGATAGGCGATTTCGTGAGTAATCCAACGACCCTGGCTGGCTTGGACCAACGGCTCTATCCCTTCTGAGCTTGTAACTTCTCTAGAATACCTATAGTATCTCCCTTGTACCTCTGCGAGATCTAACGACAAATGGAAATTCGTGGATTCTCCTCAGAGAATACCGTCTGTCTGTTTCTTCAGGATGAATTCTGCGAAATGGACCAAGTATTCCTCCACAAAAACTTGTTCACCTGCGGCACAAACTTACGACGCCTTCCTAAATACTTCACGGCACCAATTCCCTATGCTTCCCTTGGTGATTACTCGAAGGTTCTATACCTTCTGAACTTTTCCCACGGCTTCAAGTCCTCAGAAAGAAACCACTTTCTCGCACTCCTTGCGGCAACCTTCAAACACTTTCACGGGCTTGAATACTTCAACTCTGCGCACACCTGCAACAGAAGTCCTTAAATTCTTCACTCAGGTTCGCAGCCCTGAGACTTTTACTCGGCCTGCGCACTCCTTGCACGGCTTCTATGCCTGTCTGCACTTCTGGATGAACGAGAACAAAAGTTAAACTATCTGAGCCCTCTATCAACGCACTCCTTGTGGACACTTCAACTACACTCCTTGCAGGAATTCTTTGACTCAAATAGAGAAACAATTGAAACTCATTTCTTCTTCCTCTCAGACTCTAATTCAAACATGAAATCATATACACAACATATCAAAGAAAATGTATAACAGGAAGCAAACATCCAATGAGAATATCAACATCCATACACAGAGAACAAACACAAAACCATGAATTTGAATCAAAGCTTTCTTCTAGTAATTCAAATGTCTGTACATGGGTGTTCTTTTCACATCTCTCTGCATGCTCTTGCTCTTCCTCCTCTACTACTGTTACAAATGCCCAATGAGGGTGGCTATATCCCGTTTCCCTCTTGCGCTCTCAAGCAGTCTACTCTAGAATTAAATTCTATCTACTTTACATTAACTACCTTAAATGTCGTCTACCTACTAAGGACGAGAGCAATCCGCTCAAGGTCCATTTACAATATACAAGTGCACTTCATTAAATTTCCATATTAATGTTCGCACATCAACTCCAAAGTGATTTCAAAATTTGTGCTGGCTTGTCCAGTTGTCTTCCGCTTCCGTGTTGGCTCGCTTGATGTGGGAGATGCTCCTGCATTATATTATGAGATAGGAGAATGTGAGAGAAAGAAGAGGAATTTACAGTGGGTGTGTTGTAGGTCGTATCCCTTCATTTGTTGGATAATAATAAAGGAAGTACCTGGCAATTTATCTAGTGGATGTAGCCCACACTGGGTGAACCACGTATATCTATGTCTCTATTGTATTGTGTATATTGTATGTTTTATTTCCACACTTTTTTTTTATTGCTTCGCGATCCTATTTTTCTAACAACTGATATTAGAGCGAAACATAACTCGCAGGAAAAGAGGGTTCTTGGTTCGAGTGGGAGCAATGATGGAAGATGGAAAGTTTAGGGTCGATAAATTTAATGACCAAAACTACCAGTTATGGAAGATGCAGATGGAAGATTATTTATATCAAAAGGATCTATTCCTACCATTGGGTGGAATAGAAAAGAAGTCGATGACCATGGAGGACAAAGAATGGGAGGTTCTTGACAGAAAGGCACTAGGAATGATATGGATGAGCCTGACAACATCATTGGCTTTCAAAATTTTGAAATAAAAGACAACGAAGGAGATGATGGATGCATTGGATAAACTGTATGAAAAACCCTCGACATCCAATAAGGTATTTCTAATGAAGATATTATTTAATATGAATATGTCAAAAGTTGGGTCTGTTGTAGATCACTTAAATGAATTTAATACGGTTACTAATCAACTAAGTTCTGCAAAAGTGTATTTTGATGATGAGGTCAGGGCCCTTCTAATCTTGTGTTCATTTCTAGAAAGATGGAATGTCTTGGTCATGGATGTAAGTAACTATGTCTCTAGTTCAAACACTCTAAAATTTGATGATGTTGTTGGTGTTATCCTTAGTGAGGAAATGTATCGGAAAAGCACATGTGAGACATCAGGTAATGCGTTAAACATAGATAACAGGGGAAGACAAAATGATAGAGGAAAGGGATTAGGAAACCACATGAATTCTAGGGAATTAATATCCAAATCCAGACTTGGAAAGATGGAGTGTTGGAATTGTGGAAAGAAAGGACATATGAAGAAATATTTCAGAGCTCAAAAGAAACAAAGCGATGGGAAACAAGAGAAAAATTAGGAAGCAAATGTAACAGGTGATGTGCTAGAAGATGCTTTGATTCTTTATGTAGATAATATTTATGAATCTTGGGTAGTATATTTAGGGGCTTCATATCATGCCACACCCCATAGAAAAAAAATTCTAGATTATGTTTGAGGTGATTTTGGACAGGTTCATTTGGGTGATGATGCACCATGCAAAATTGTTGGAATGGAAAAGGTAAAAATAAAACAAATGAATGGAAACCAATGGTTGTTGAAAGAGGTAAGACATTTTCCAGATCTAAGGAAAAATCTAATTTCAATAGGGAAGTTGGCAAGTGAATTTTTTTTTGTCCATATTTATAGATAAGATGTGGAAGGTCACCAAAGGATCATTGGTGATAACAAAAGGAGAGAAGGTAGGTGCATTTTATTTATATACTGGTAATACTGACTCTTCTATCTCTTTAGCTTCTATAGGAGTGGATACAACACTTTGGCATCATAGGCTTGGACACATGAGTGAGAAGGGGATTCAGATACTTCACAAAATAAATTTGTTACTAGATCTTAAACAAATTGATTTGGATTTCTGTGAGAATTGTGTTTATGGAAAACATAAGAGAGTCATATTTCTCAGAGTTGGAAAAGAAAAGAAGAGTGAAATATTAGAGCTTGTGCATACAGATATATGGGGACTAGCTCAGGTATCATCTCTTGGTGGTTCTCATTATTATGTTACTTTTATTGATGATGCAACTATAAAAACTTGGGTTTATTGCATTAGAAAAAAAATATGATGTTTTTGATACTTTTAAGAAATGGAAAGCTTTATGAGACAGGAAAAAGGTTGAAGTGTCTCAGATCATACAATGGAGGTGAATATTGCAGCAATGATTTTTATGATTATTGTTCATACCATGGGATTCGTAGAGAGAAGACAATTCCAAGAACACCACAAGAAAATGGTGTGTCAGAAAGGAGGAACGAGACAAGCATGGAGCATCCAAGGAGTATGATATTTCATGTTGGTTTTCCCTTACATTTATGGGAAGATCTTGTAGATATTATTGTTTACTTAATAAACAGAGGACCTTCAAGCTTTTTGGATGGTAGAATTCCAGAGGAGGCATGGACAAGTAAAAAGGTAAACTATTATTTTTTGAAGACTTTAGGTTGTGAAGCATTTTTCCATATTGATAAAGAAAATAGAACAAAGGTTGAGGAAAAATCCAAGAAGTGTACCTTTATTGGATACAGTATTAATGATTTTGGTTATCTCTTATGGGATTTATAAAATCATAAAATCATTAGGAGTAGAGTTGTCATATTTAATGAGAAGGTCATGTACACAGATCAGTTGCAGGGATAGAAACATAAAAAATAAAAACCAAAATACACAGTACTTGATGAGATCATTGAAAAATAAATTCCAAAGGTCCCAGAAAATCAAAATGTACAACAACAGGAGAAACATGTGTCATCATTTCCAACAAGTGTTGTTAGAAGATCTACTAGGTTAAGTAGACCCCCTGAATGGTACTCTCCTTCATTGTATTATTTATTATTGATTGATTATGGTGAACCAAAATGTTTTGAAGAGGCAATACAGGTATACACTAAAAAGAAGTGGGAGAAAGGCATGAAAGAAGAAATGGATTCCCTGGTAAATAAACAGACTTGCGATTTGGTTGAGTTGCCTGCAGGAAAAAGAGCATTGCAGAATAAATGGGTTTACTAGTTGAAAGAAGAAGATCGAGGCAAAAAATAGTACAAGGATAAACCTATTTGTAAAGGGGTTTGCACAAAAGAAAGGTATAGATTTTGATGAAATATTTTCTCCTGTTGTTAAAATGACTTCAATTAGGACTATTTTAAGTTTTTTGGTTGTAGAATATTTACATCTTGAACAGTTAGATGTAAACAGATATTTTCTCCATGGGGATTTGGAGGGAGAGATTTATATGCAGCAACCACAGGGTTATGAGGTCAAAGGGAAGGAAGATTTGGTATGCAGGTTGAATAAGATCTTGCATGGCCTAAAGAAAGCTCCAAGGAAGTGGTATTTGAAGTTTGACAGGTTTATGACAGAACAAGGTTATAGTAGATGTCATTCTGATCACTATGTTTATTTTAAAAAGCTAGAAAATGGAAGCTATATTATATTGCTATTGTATGTAGATGACATGCTTGTTTCAAGGTCTAATATGTAGGATATAAACGTGCTCAAGAAGAAATTCTCTAATTCATTTTCAATGAAGGATTCGGGTGCCGCAAATAAAATCCTTGGTATGAGAATAACAAGAGAGAGGAAAAATTGCAAATTGACATTATTTTAGGGTGAGTACATAGAGAAGGTGTTGGAGAGGTTTAGAATGCAGAAGGAAAAACTAGTTAGTACACCTTTGGCAAACCATTTCAAATTAACTAAGGAAATGTGTCCCAATACATAGGAGGAGATATAATACATGTCCAGGGTCCCTTATGAATCAGTAGTTGGAAACTTGATGTATGCAATGGTTTGCACAAGACCGAATATTGCACATGTAGTGGGAGTTGTGAGAAAGTATATGGACAATCCAGGTAAAGAACAATGGGAGGAAGTAAAGTGAATTCTCAGGTATTTGAGAGGTACTTTTTCTCATGCATTATGTTTTGGAAGTTCAGACACTATTCTACAGGGATGTGTTGATTCAAATATGGTAGGTGACAAAGATAGTAGGAGGAGCACCACAGGGTATGTTTTTATTGTAGGTGGAACAACATCAAGTTGGATTTTGAAACTGCAAAAGGTTGTTGCACTTTTAAAGACAGAAGCAGAGTATGTTGTTGCTACAGAGGCTAGTAGAGAAATCATTTGGTTACAAAGGTTTATGGAGGAATTTGGAAAGAAGTAGGAGAATAGCGGGTTGTACTTTGACATTGAGAGTGCCATTCATCTTGCAAAAAAATCAACCTTCCATTTGAAGACAAAGAATATACAACTTAGGTATCATTTCATACGATTTGTCTTAGAAGATGGACATTTGAAGTTGGCAAAGACACACACTAGCTAGAATCCTACAGACATGTTAACAAAGGGAGTAACCAAGGAGAAACTGAGTTCCTTCTCAGTGTTAGTTGGTCTTCAAGCATGAAGGTGAAGATCAGAAATTTTCCAGGTCCAATTAGCATCATAGTCCAATATATACAACAATGGTGGAGTTGTTGAGATTAGTCCCCAAGTGGGGAATTGTTGGTTGTGGATCTCAATTATCTTCCTGATTCATAGATCTTTGTTTTCAGCCGTGTTTATATCCCATGAAGACTTTACACCCCGGAAGAATGTACACTCCTACATGTGGGGGAGTGTAGAGGGGATTGCCTCCCCTGCGGGGTCCAAGGGGTCCATCCCCCTAGCTGGGGGGTCTGGGGGAAAGTAGGCCCCTGAAGGAAAAATTTCCTTGTAAATGTATATTGTAATTTCATAGTAAATCTGGACCGTTCATTATAAGGTCACAAATATGATGGTAGAAGTTATGTTAGGGCCTTTTTCCCTAGAAGGCAACCCTCTTTTATGAGGAAAATGTATTGCAGTTATGTATTGATTGTGAATATTGTATTCTGAGAGAGGAGACTGTGAGAGAAAGAAGTGGAATTTACAATGGGTGTGTTGTAGGTTGTATCCCTTCATTTACTAGATAATAATAAAGGAAGGACCTGGAAATTTTTCTGGTGGACATAGCCCACACTGGATGAACCATGTATATCTATGTCTCTATTGTATTGTGCATCTTATATGTTTTATTTATTCATTTTTTTTATTTTATTGCTACGTGATCCTATTTTTATAACAATGATATCCATTGGAGTTGATTCTTTGTACATATGTAGGGGAGTGGATTGCATTGTTTGTTTGATGGAGCATTGAATTATTTTTTAATTTCTGTGTGTGAGTATTTTTGTGTGAAGACGAACAACACAGGAGACTCTGATGAGGCCCTTCCAAATATTTCTTTCTTCCACGTTTTTCTAATCCCATAACCCATCATCGGTCCAAAGTCCATCTCGATTTCATTTGGATTATCATCTCGGTGTGGAATCTTTTTCTCGGTTTTGTACAATTCCACCATGAATCCTTAATATGATTGTTTGTTCAAGCTTCTCTTGATTGGAGACTCTGGAGTTGGCATGTCGTGTCTCCTTCTGATATTTGTGGATGTAGTTATACGAGTTTCATTCTCCAAGTGTTTATCCTACATGTGCAATGAACATCGATATGTTTTTTTCCATGAGTCTATTGTTTAAAGAAGGTCAGATGTATGATTCACTGCCGAAAATATCGAGTAATCATATCATTGTCCTATATAACTATCAAAATTTTCTCTTCGGGGGAATTTCATAGATGGTAGTGTATCAATAGGATAATTCAATGTCGAAGCTATACTTTGGGATAATCAAGATGCCTCAGTGAAAATGCAAATAGGTGAATCATGGTCTGAAGCAGTTGTACTTTAAATGGATCAACTGGTAGCTCAAAAGTGTGGAGAAGAAATTAGAAAAAATCAGGAGAGTACAAAGTGGGTAGAGATGCTACTGAATATGAGTTAGACAAATAATCAAGACAATGATTAATATTGTAATGTGATTGAGTATTGTAAGTTTTT
>SNQJ01S0012084.1:35679-59753 GCA_010110895.2 Picea sitchensis | reverse complement strand
CATGGTCTGAAGCAGTTGTACTTTAAATGGATCAACTGGTAGCTCGATAGTGTGGAGAAGAAATTAGAAAAAATCAGGAGAGTACAAAGTGGGTAGAGATGCTACTGAATATGAGTTAGACAAATAATCAAGACAATGATTAATATTGTAATGTGATTGAGTATTGTAAGTTTTTTGTAAAGTAAGCATTAAGGAGAGATGTTAGAGATACTGCTTACTTTAGGAGATTTGGTTTGGGTTTGTTAGAACTAGTTGGAGATTGTTGAGATATTCTCTAACCTCTCTCTCTAGATATGGAATTAGTTGGATCTGACTCCAACTATAAATATATGTATTGTATGTTGGTTTATTGGTATAATAAAAATATTAATTTACACCCTCATTTACTTTACTCGTAATTAGTTGAAAACTTAGGCATAATGACCCTTGGTTGGCTATCTCTTAAAAAACATATATCTACTAAAACTAGCTTCCTAAAATAGAGATATGTTCCATTTGAATAAGAAAAAAATATGTTTCATTTGAATGAGAAAGATTCCTACACTCTCTAGATGTACTTGAATAGATTTGTGACTTTTTAATCCTAAAGTTGTCTAAAATTGCTACAAACATTCCATTACAGGTTTGCAAACACTTTCCTATCAAAACTATTATAAATTTATTAATTATCCATTAACCTTTGAAAATAAAGCTAAATAAATAAAAACCATTATGAAACTACTCATTTTCCATTAACCTTTGGAAATATCACACTATAGATTATCAATCCATAACTTCCCACTAAAGGAAAACTACCTTAGTGTACACTCTTATTCCCATGGAATTTTACAATGCTATCTTTATTTGAAGGATTTATTGAAATCCATTAACTTAGCATGTTGATTGTGTTGGTAAAAGGTGAAACAATAGAATAACACAATTAAAAAAATAATAATAATGGTATAACTATTATCCTATCATGTAAACATATAACCATGTTAGATTCTTGTGATGGTATAACTATCATCTTATCATCTAAGCATATGACTATGTTAGATTCTTGTGATTTTGAGTGGGTGCACTCTTAAATGCCACATGTTCCATTAAGTGTGGGAGATTGTTTACATATAATAGCATTTGGTTTTCTCTGACTTTAATAGTTGCCACACGTTCATAAAGCTCCCTATAAGCTTTAGGGAAGCTAAGATAGAAACAATACAATCCTTATCCTACGTATTGTATGCTTTGTATTGATTTGAATGGATTCTCTACAATAACCACCCTAACTTATTATATTGAAACTACCAGGTGGCAAACTTTCTGTCCTACCCGATTGGAACTCCTCAATTGCATGGATTCTCTACAACACCCACCCTAACTTGACTATGTGCTCAACTTTCTATCTTACCTGATTGGAACTCCTTCAGGCAAATTCAACAATTTCGACTCTCTTTAGTCAATGCCCACCCTAAGACCTTTTCCAGGTTGTTCCAGAAAATGACGCTATTTTATTTCTCTACTTCAAAACGTTACTTACAATGGCTTTTCTCTTACGTTACGTGAATTAATGAACATCTCTTCCCAGATTTTGACATCCTTCTTCCAGAGTGGCAGTTGATTTTTGTTGTAACATCTGGTCTTCCTTTTTTACTTGGCAGCTGTTTATTTTAGCAATCAAATGGTTGACGAGAAGGATGTCTTATATCACAAACAAAGAATCTCATACAACAATTTAATGTCTAGCTTAAACATGATGATAGTGATTACTACCAAAATAGAATGTTTTATATCACAAACAAAGAATCTATACAACAATTTAATGTCTAACTCAAACATGATGATAATGATTACTACCAGTATAGATTCATCTTAACTCCTGTTCTATCAAAAGTGGAGAAGGATCATTTACTTAATTTTTTTATTATTATTATTTAAAAGCCACCAGATATTAACTCCAAGTTAAATTTAAACATAGAATCACACATTAACCTAATACTGAGCTGTAGAATAAACCCTAGACTCAATAATATTATTATAAACAAAACAAAATAGAATATTCTATTGTTCTATTTTTTTATTAATTCCCTGCGTGAAATGAATCAAAGTGCGTTCTTTACATCGTCCACCCCACCACAGGTCTCAAAACTTCGATGGCCAAACATAGTAGAGATTAAGGAGAACACAACCAGCAATGCTGGTTTATTAATGGAAAAATGATGATAATGTGGAAGTTTAGCAGTGACGGGAACGAGCAGGCTGTGGCTCATTGGTTGCCCGGTCATAATATAAATCCACTATTGCGACATATTTTTATCTCCGTTGGGCCATTGGTTGGCCGGAAATAATATAAATCCATCGATTGTAACATATGTTTAAAATAATATCAACATAGATATTTCCACCAGTCGATTCACGCACAAATTGAAACATGACGTGTAAAGATAATTAGATACAGAGACAAATGGCCAGCCCAGGCTGCTCAAGCGGAGCAGGAAGATGTTATTCTCTGAATTCAACTATAAACAGGTCCATCTCAGGGTGCTTAATCAAGGTAGGCAAATTTTCTTCCCTGATTGCAACTGTGGATGCAGCCAAATGTTCTTCTCTGAGGCAGGCAAATGTTCTTCTGTGAAGGCAACTAATTCATGGTGCAATTTTTTCTTTTCTGAGTGCCACTAAGGAAGCCCATCTCCAACAGGTTAGCGCACTCGCTTGTCTTTCTCTGGTGAGTGTGATAGACGGTAGTGGGCTTTTCTGGGCATAAACACCGACAAGTACCAACCATGGCGCGCACTTGTCAGTCTGGGTGGGACTAGTTTATCCCAAGCTTAAATCGAAGGGAAGGAATCAAGGAATAACATAATAACAGGACATATGGCAAAATGGCCATGCAGGAGATCTATCAATAAGGGCAGAGAAAATTCTTATTGAAAGCCAATTCGTCTACAGTAGTTCCATAAGGGCAGAGAAAACTCTTATTGAAAGCCAATTTGTGTACAGTGGTTTTAACGTCTGTCCTTTCATGACATCACGATGTCGTTTTCAGGTAATTCTTCTGCTTGTATTAACCAAATTAACCAAATTATTAATAGTAGAACAATGATATGAGTAGGAGTGAGTTAAGGATGTCGTTTTCAGGTAATTCTTCTGCTTGTATTAACCAAATTATTAATAGTAGAACAATGATATGAGTAGGAGTGGGTTAAGTCAGTGAGCAATCTTTTCTTCCGAGTTATTTTTTCTGTCAGTTATTTTTCTATTTTTTGAACATTTGGGTTGGTTTAAAATGGGACAAAATCCCTGGAATAAGGTTTTGAAATGCATGGAACTTTGATCCATGCATAACTCAGACTACCCTGAAAATTTGACAGGATTTAGGCCGATTAATTTTTGCCTGAAAAGCAGAACTCCAAAAGGAAGATTGCTCCCGAGTTAGCATACTCCATATGAGTATGGAAGGCTTAGCATTGAAAGACTTCAGTGCTTGTCACTTGAGTACCTTGAGTTTTGCATAGATCAAAGTTTTATGCATTTCAGAACCTTACTCTAAGGGTTTTGTCCTATTTTAAACCAACTCAAATGTTCAAAAAATCTACTGGAGTTTTGGATTGACCAAAAATTTAAAACTACACCACTAAAAAACCTGATGGAAAAGTAACTCAGAAAGAAAGATTACTCCAGAATTAACCCACTCCTGACACTCCTGATATAAACTCCTGATATAAGCATGGCAGGCTTAGCATTGAAAGAGTTCAGCCCTTGTCACTTGAGTAAGCTACAGACTTCAACGCTCTGTCACTTCAGTAAGCTATTTCAGATAGCATGAATAGTTGGGCTTTGCTATTAGTAAGCTATTTCAGCATGCTGTGAAAAAGGCTTGTAGGAGTGCGTTGTTAAAGAGGCTTGTACAAGAGACAGAGAAAGCATGAGTGGGCTCTTGCTTTTCATGTTCATGTGCGCACGTTATGAGGCTGAGGAGGGTTCAGGTTGGACCACAGCAAGTAAGATTGGACGATTTGGATGTTGGTCTCTGTCACTACGTACTGTTCAATCTTTGAAAAGCTTGCATCTGCGAAGATCATTTTTCTTTCTCATTTTCATCATGCTCAAGTGAAATAATGAGCTTAATACTAAGGATGCTTCCTATCAATCTTTGAAAAGCTTACATTTGTCAGCTCATTTCTCTTTCTCATATTCATTACAATGCACAAGTGAATGCATGAACTGAATACGAAACACATTTGGATATGGCCCACGTCCTCTCCCCGGCCTCTGCTGCTGCTATATTCTTCAGGTTCCTGTATGCGAATCTCAACACAGCACTTTAGTGGTTCATGGGAAAAAGGTGTAAGTGGTTACTTTTGTATTTTCAGATCGATCCGAATGGCCTCACCATGTTGCCTAACATAAATGGCTCTCTGTCTAAGATTTTGAAAGTTTCTACATCTAACGATAAATAGATTGGACAATTTCTTCTTAAACAATCACAGAATTATGATTCATGTTTTTTTGTAGCTTAATGAATGTTAAATCTTTCATCAATAATAACAAAACCTTCAAAATTAAATATCTTGATAATCACTAAATGTTAATCATTAATCAATATTCTTAATACACACTTTTTACATTAATATTGCATTTTATTAATAAGTGAGAGATTTTATATTATAAAAAAGGCCTAGTTTAAGCAAGAATACAAAATTTGCTATCAGTACATTTCAATCAAAATTACCAGCTCCTTATTTGTCTAATATATACTTATGTCCACAAAAACTACATCCCAAAATTACAAGCTCCTTATTTGTCCATTATAAATAATACCCGTCCATTATAAATAATACCCATGTACACAAAAACTGCATCCCAAATAATTTTTACCTGAGTCATTCTATAAATTGTTTACTTAACAAAAGAGAGAAGCATTCTTGACTAAACCATTGGCTACGTTGTTGAAAGAGAGAAGCATTCTTGACTAAACCATTGGCTACGTTGTTGAAGGAACTTTCTATTCTTTACTACTACCATCCAAACATCCTTTGCATTTGATAAAAAGAACTTTTTGTTCCCTCCAATTCCACTTTGTCATGATTTGGAGGTTTTAGTGGTTCTAGTGTCTCATCTTTTTTAGCTTAATCCACTGAGTTCATGTGGAGGAAAAATAGATTTCTTTTCCACCTTACCTCATGGTGTCGAACTTTGCTGAAATGGAAGGTCTTCTTTTGATGGTGTGTCCCTAATTTTTTTTGCATACACTTTTGGCTCATCCATGAGTGGGTTCAAATCATGTGGCTCTTCCTTATAATCAGTTGATGTTCGTCCTTAGCACCAACCCACTCACGTCTTCCTCTTAACTTACCTTGGCCCTTTTGGACAATTCTCTACTAAATGCCATCTTCCAAGACAAAAACTATAGTGGAAAGACCCATTTTCATATCCAACTTTTGTGTCCAAGAGTAGTTTTCACCTATCAAATTTATTTATGTTTGAAACTCTTTGGTGAAATCCATTTCCACACATATTCGAGCATATGTTATGGTGTTGCAGTTCTTTGTTTTAGTACTTTTCTAATAAAATCTTCAAGGGCCTTGCCAATGGCTCAAAGAGAGGCTAAAGTGCAAAAATCCAAAGGTAGATTTCAAAGTTTAACCCACATAGGAGTCGAGGATTGAGTATCTATCATTGGATCGAAAAATAGGGTCCATGGTTTCATACATAGTCCATAATTCCTTAGAACTAGGGTCTTGATTTTAATATCAAATCCATATTTTATGCAAGATCGAACTCAACAATAAAGAACCACTTTGCACAAGGGTAAATAAAACCCTCCTCTTTTATGATCAATGGCTCTGAACAAATGAATGGGTGTAGGACTTAATACTTGCAATATTAACTCAACAATTTATGAAGATTAGTAAATTATGAAAAAGAGAAAGAAATTATAAATCAGAATAAGAAAAAAGGAAAAAATATTAGGAGAGAATAGGTTGAGGAATGGGAAACAAAACGTCAACCTGTTGGCCTTTCCATTACCCCAACTCTCCCTATTTCCTCATGCCGGTTCATTCTCAAAGGGTTTTTCTTTTCCAAGGAGAAGAGGATGGATAAAGAGTGAAGAAAACATCGTAACTAGAGATTTATAAAATAAATTAAGACTCATTGTAAGCTGGCTTTTCCCATTTGGGTTCCAAGGTAAACATTGTGCTTGCTATGCTTTGTATTGTGATAAGATTTTTGTATGTTTGTGGTTTAGAGTTTTGTGTGTGATATTCTTGTTGTTTATTCATGGTTAATTGCTGCTATTAGTTGCATTCTTGGTCAACCATCAACGTCCCATATTGAAATTATGTTAATGGTGCTAAGAAATAGTTTACATTGGCACTTTTGTGAATGGTAACAACTTTGAGATACCCACCATTCATTCCACTCTATATAGAGATCAATGTCTCTCAAGATTTGACTACTCCACTTATCTACAGAGTTCCTATTCATTTTAATCTTGTTTTTAGGAAAAACAATTCCCTCCTCTAGACTGTAACTGTAATACCCCTAGGTTGAACCCCCATTGTAAATGTAAATGTAATGATAACAGGCCAACCTAAATACCATGAAAGAGCTGAAGATTTGACTCGAGACGAATCAATGATTGTGGTCGTAGCCTGTTGGGCCCCTTCGTTTTGATGAATAGAGGTTGCGCAATTTATGTTGTAGCTTCATTTTGGTGTAAACAAGTTGCGCAAGATTCTTAGGAGCTGGACAACAGACTAAAGGAAGAAACAAAAAGAGGTTGGAAGGACATCGCAACATCACTTTTGAAGAAATAAGTTGCAACAAGATTAAGAAGAAGAGAGAACTCTCGGGTTCTCAACCAGAAAACCTAGATCGAATTATATATATGGGATCAATATGATTGTAAAAGGGTTAATGAAAGGCTAATCACGAGTGACTGAATGAATGAATGATATTCATTCTAAGTCGTAGTCTAGTTTACTCATAGTTGTTAGTTGAGTTGAATCTTGAGATGTAGGTAAGAACCAGACTATCAATGTAATAGAGTTTTGTATTATTGTAGAGTTGGAAAGAGAAAGGGACTGAGATAACCTTGTCTCACACTAGTTGGGGAGTATCCATTGATTATTTGTATATGTGACTCAAGTTGTGGGAAGAACCTGATATGCTAATACAAATGGAGGCCCAAATTTAGAATATATCTTGTGTATTTAGTATACCGATTCTCTTGATTGCTACTCTGTATTATCGTTTATGTCTGATATGCTCAATTACTTCCTTCTAAATGGCGACGCAACTCTGTTTCTTTATTCTCAACTAGGAAATGTTCAGAACTATTCCATGTTTAATCTATCTTGTGCAAGACTAATATGACTCTTGATACTTCAGAGATTTGTCTAATTATTCTCCTTACCCTTCCCTCTCTTTCTCGTCTCAGTTGCGCTTCGGGTGAGACTTCTTCCCTCCTGGGAGGATCAAAATTCTAGCGCACTAGACTATTTTGGTATATTTTGTTGGTAACTATAAGAGGACCCTCATATGATCTCTTTTGCACCAACAAGTAGTACTCTAAAAATTTCATAGTCGAAAAATTTGTATAAAGAAAGTTATAGAGAAAATACCAAGATATCTCGTTTAAAACTAAATTCAGGATGAGTCAAAAACCTATCTTCCTTCCATAGGATATATCTTCGAAAGTATAGTGACCCAAAACCCGTGATTTTTTTGAGAGTTACTTTGATATGTCTCGTAATTAACCTCTAAATTTCATTTTCTTTTCTCATATTCAACTTTTGCATGATTTCTTTTTGTTGACTACTTGTTTTTTCAACCACTTGAGAAATGAAAACCTTATTCATCCAATAGAGCTCAATAAGTTTGAATATTTTGGTATCTCTTGTTATAGAGTATCCCAAGTCTAGGACCCAATATTCAAACTTAGCCTCTAATTGATCCTTTGTGAGCTTATTCATTTTAATCTTGATGGCTTGTTCTATGTTGGCCATCTCAACTTTAATCTCTATAGGGAATCTGTGTTGGAAGTTCGAGGTTTCTCTCATAGCATCCATTTGGGCTCATGTTATACACTGTAGAGTTTGTAGGGAAGGGGAATTATTGAAATAGGATGGAATACCTATTCTTGGGAATCCGATATTGCATTCACCATTGGGGATGGATGAATTTTGATAGAATTTACAGAGGGAAATTTGGG
This sequence comes from Picea sitchensis, assembly GCA_010110895.2. Taxonomy (NCBI): domain Eukaryota; kingdom Viridiplantae; phylum Streptophyta; class Pinopsida; order Pinales; family Pinaceae; genus Picea; species Picea sitchensis. The sequence continues at coordinate 51,556 of SNQJ01S0012084.1, read as the reverse complement.
AGGTGTAAGAGCTAGGGAACACATAGCTAAAAATAGAAGAATAGGGATATGCCTATGTGGGATATTTTCTAGGTAGGAATCCAATGAGAGAGTATTCAAGGGGGTTCTCTTGTGAACAAAGATTGAGATAAAACTTTAGGGAACCAAGTGCAGAATGGCCTGGACAAGAATGGATAAAACTAGAGATGAATTCAAGCAATGAATATATATAACCTTATTCTTAGAAACTCGGGAATTAAAACCACCAGACACAACCAAGGTAATATTTGGTTAAGAATCAAACCAAAGGATAAGTTCGGCATCATGGTAAGGTGAGTTGGGGTAGCTATGTAGTCCACAGATTTGTCTTTGCAAATAATTATCATATTACCAAATTCCTTGACATACCAATCCCTCTTCATAGTAATCAAACAAAGATACTTGTATATAGAGAGTGTCATCAGAGAGGAAAAATACTAATATACAAGGTTGCATTCCATGTAGGTCTACCAAATCTAGGGTCAAGTTCAACATCCATATAGCTTCTTGACCTTTCCTTCTCTACCAAAACCTTTTCATGTTTGAATAGGGAACTAGATATATAAACCTTGACCCTTGCACCTTCCATCATGACACAAAATCATCATACTACCAAATTCATACCTAGAACTATCTTCCATATGGAATGAAACCACATTTAAACCCTATGTCCTCACTCAATCACAAGCCATTTTATTATCATGTGTGGGAACAATGATTAGGATCCTCTCGACACATGTGAGCATGGTAATCCCACAACTAGCTACCCCATCTAGGTAGACTCATGAAAATAAGTTTTGAAGATTAAAAAGACAATGTATTTTATTTTTTCAAATTAAAAAAAATAATAATAAAATATTTAATGGTTTATTTTATAAAAAAAAATTCACGTTTTAATATAGATTTTGTATTATCTTAGATTTTGATTTCATATTTCAAATTATATTACATTAATTGAATTATTAAGAAAACATATGATTAATTTCAAATTTGAATAAGCTTCACATTTTTTAAAGTTATATATATATATTTTATTAAGAATGTGTAAAATATTTATGGTTTAATTGAGTTTTGAGATTTGGAACATTATATAATGAAATCTATTTGATAAAAATATATTCACGATTTGTTAATATCAATATTATATTTTTGTTAGTTAATTGTTTTTAGTGGAGATCCCAAGATTTATAAGGGTATTTTTTTCTATTTAGATTTTTTTTTTTTTATGTATGTGTTTAAATAATCAACATAACATTAAACCTTTTTAAAATTAAGAGTTTCACACTCAACACTTGTGACAATTTTGGAGTATACTTTGATATTTTATTTCTATTTTAAGTATAATTTGTCAATGTTGTGAGAGGATGGTTCAAATAAGGAATCCAAATTTTGGGAAGCCTCAAAGTCATTTTCCTTTTTAGCATTTTTTCAATAATCAATTTAATTTAAGAAAGAAAAATCAAGATAATAGATTATTTATACACAAAACGTTGTATAAAACACAAAGAAACCATTCATTTCAAACTCCTTATGGAACTATCAACATTGATATGAAAAGGTGATTGAATGATATGAAAGGACTTGGTGGAAAACTACAACGAAGCAAGTAAAGAAAGAATTATAGTGGCAACATTTATATAGTTCCATGGGAAAAGAGATAGATTTCTTTGAATTCCATGATGTAAAAACTTTTTTATGAAAATTTAATGACAAAACAATGGCATTTAGTACTCCTAATTATTTATGGACCAAGGAAGTGGACAAGGGAAGTTTATGTCATATGATTTATAGATTATAAATAAAGATATATTTAAAGCTAGTTTTTTTTTTCTTCCCTATGGTGTTTATGTTTGGATGCATTGTTCTTATTTATATGTTTTTTTGATGTATTTATATTTTTAGGTATCTAATAAAGTTGATTCTTGATTTTCCAATCATCAAAATAGGAAAAAAATATATTTAATATATTCAAGGATAAGGGACTGAAACCCTCTTGTCCCTTTCTTTCCTTATGCACAAACAACTTTACAATGATGGTAAAAGAGTATGAACTAAAATATGATATTCAATTTCATCCTAAACCCCTAATATATTCAATGATGAAGGTGGATAATAATGCATTCCATAACTCCACTTCCTCCATAACCCATTATTACATTTAAAACCCTATTTTTTCATTAATAACATAGAAACCCACGATCCAATTCAGTAATCAATGATCTATAAAAATGATAAAGTATCATGAATGTGTTCACATGAAACTAGGGGCTAAAATCCCCCGACCACATTGCTGACTCAACCTTAAGGAAACTCTCAGCTAACAAGCAACATATGGAAGCAAATTCCAAAGAACAACTATTTCCACCAACTATGCCATAAGAATATAATCTTATATTAAAGATATAAATTCAAGGAATAACTCTAGATCCAATATACATACAAAAACTCTCCAAAGGTACTTAGAACTAAGAACAATCAAACACCAACTTGCTGCTCAAAATTTCTAGTCACAATCTTGTTGACGCTTGAATCAGTCGGGACCAAAACGACAATCTCACGAGGATATGAATCCTCCTACATTTTTAGAAAGGTGGTATTCCTCTTTTTCTTATGATATTTTTGTGATAATAAAATCAAGAATAATATATGGCCATGATATGGTCCAATTTCGGATGCTCAATAAAAATAAAAAATTCTGAATGTAAAAAATATTTATAAAAGAGAATTCCTAAGAAATGGACTAGGAATATCACACACCACACATTAAAACAAATAAAAATATCCCCATATCCATCATAGTTGAAATAAATATTTTGATCACATCAAAATAAAATAAGATTTTCCATTCGCACAAGAGAAATTTTATAGAGTAATACTTATAAAGATCAAAACAATATTATGATAAACCAATTTCAATTATTTTATACTCAAGACTTAGAGTTATAAAATATAGCCAAAATTGATCTCGAATTAGTTCTCTAAGATTTGTAAAAAATAACAATATATGTTACAGTTCTTTCAAATTAAAGGAGTTTGTCCAAATGACTAGGATTGGGGATCTCGCAGACCATAAAACAAACATATAAAAGAAAATAGTAAATAGAGGGAAGAAAGTGGGTGGATGCCGAATAGCAGGTTCTGGAAAGAAGACAAAAAAGAATGTTACCAGGATTTGGTTATGCTTTTCTAGTTAAAGAATAAGAATAACTGGATGAAAAATAATAAAGGAAGAAATATGTGACCAACATGGACTTACTATTTTTACAAGGAAAATCTCTTTATGGATACGGTAAACCACAACAGACAGAAATGACTACAGAAATCAACTCTATCCCAAAAACATGCTATATAAACCAATATGCAAGTGAGATAACAAAGAGGCCTACCTCGTCCAGATGTTCGATGAAGTCCATCGTTAAGCACTTTGACCCAAAGCTATATACCTGCAACTAGTTCTCAACATCCAAGCAAAGAAAGCATATGGTGATAATATAAAAGGTTAGCACATTAGATAACATAATCCATTAATATACATAAAAAATATTCCCATGGATAATAACTCAAATATTTTCAATATATCAATTAGATGAGAAATGAGTATTTCTATTAATATATGATCAAATTAACCTAAAATGTTACAGACTTCCGTTTCAACACGGTTTAGTACCGATAAACTAAGTTCCTTCAAGCTGGGCCTCCACCACTTCAATCCTCCACCAAAGGCAAGCTCATAATAGAGAAGCAATGAGGTTCTCAATCAATAAGGGAAGAGCTTGGGGGTTGAACACTGTGTTTAGACTTAAAGGACAAAGGGATGCAGACTCAATATCAAGTAAATAATTTCTTCAAAGTAACTTTCCTCTCAAAGTTGAATTCTTTCTCTTCTTTCCATAGCTCAGAATTGGCCCATTTATAGCCTTCAAATGAAACTGAAGGCCCGAGTCAGAACGTTTCTAGTATATGGAAGGCCAAGGATCGTAGATCTCTTGTCATGACATGGAAAGCCAACATTAATTTTCATTTTTTGGCACAAATCTCGATGTACACAGGTTGGAGTGGTGCAGCCTGCATATACACATGTTGTATAGTAGGGAAGATGTGTAGATGAGGAAAATATGTATTTATAGCTTTGGATTTTACAAAAAAAGATGATAAGTCTACATAGGGAAATGGAAAAAGGCCTTTTGTGCAAGACTTCATAGGGTGAGGAAAATCTTACTATAACATATGTCCCCTAATGTGTGAGGTCAAAGGAGTATCTGCGATGGATGGAATACATTATAAACAACCTAGAAGTGGGGTGATGGGGAACCAGCTGGATGAACTAGTTGCTCATTACATTCTGCACTGACTTGCATACATGGTTGCCAATAGAATTACACTGCAGATCCATGTGAAAATATACCAAACAACTGTCTGTGTCCATGAATAGGCAAATACAAATGCAGTCACATGCCAAAATCTATCATAGTCACGAACAAGGCCTAATAGAAATAGTCTCAAAACCAATCTGAAGATATCTGTATACAATGGAGTACAATCTGATCTCCCATGACCACTGAAGTCATATAGGTACTAGTCCAATGAAAAAGAAGCAACAACTCAGGAAATATACGGCCACATAGTGATGTCTTCATGTATTCTACACAATCCGCCAAGGGTGCAAATCTACATCATGTGAATATAGGAGTTGAGGTCGAACACAATGAGACATCGTTTGATTACCGGTCATTGAGGTATATCATTAACAAACGTGAGAGAGACTATCGATAATGAAAGTAGGTATCAAGGCACCAGGTACATTATTACAAGTGTGAATGAAGGAGTCGATGTCAAACACCTGAATAATCTATCGATCAGGAGACACTGATATATTCCCAACTATCGATGGTGAGAGAACCTGCCATTGATGACTGCAGGCCTCAAGGTACTCATAAGACTCTAGGTCCCGTTTCTAGAATATATGAGCTGAAGTCTATGGAAGGAGACTCGTTGAAAGGATATCATTAACGCATCTCTCATCAGTCAGTATGAGGAACAAAGTAGGAGCTTCATGATTTGGTGGAAATCAGACAAAGAACATGTTCACGAACCAACAACCCTGCGCATCTTTCGCATGTGCCAAGTGCAAGCAGTACATGAAAAAGACCCTATGAATAAAAACCAATGAGAAAAATTGTTGACAAAGGCGAGGAAAACACCAATAAGGCTAATGTAATCCAAGACACTACACGAATCCCAATGTGTGAATAGATGGCTTGTTGTCGAACACAAGGGAAACCACCCAGTTAATGATCAATGATGAAATGTCAACTGTTGGGTTCAAGGTTACCTGCCAATGATGAAAGTAGGACCAGGGTGCATGGTAGGACTACAGAGTAAAATCATGAATATGGGTAACACTTTCGTGACAATCGGGTCTCCAAAATTCCTAGCCACATTTTTTCGGCCGAAAAAATGTTGTTAGGAATTTTTTCGGCCGAAAAATTGCACATCAAATTTAACGTCGCCCTCGAAATTCGTGTACAATGGTTTTAGGATGAATTATTTTCCAGTGGTAAGAATATTTCGACCAAAATAATTTCTAGCCGAAACGGTTATTTTTAACGAATTCCATTAAAAACTAACGTTCGACCGAAAGAATATTTCGGCCGAAAAACTGAAAATGGGGCTATTTGCAGGAAACTACAAATTCTCTCCATCTTACTTCATCTTTGGAGGTAGCGGACACCTACAAATACTCATAATTTAGTTTTAGAATTGATACCAATAGTTTTAAAATTGAATCTACTTTCATTGGGTATAATTTGTTTTCATTTTCATTGTTTTTATCTAATTTTATTTAATTTTATAAAAAACTCACTGCATAATATTTTTAGGTGAGATTATGATTCGATGAAATGAAAAATCCATATCTCGAAAAATACAAAATGGAAAATTATGGAAAATTTATATTCATAATTCTTAAACTGTTCTCTTCAAAAGGGTACATTTAGATTTTACTTTTAAGTAAAAATTAAGATAGATACATGGTGGAGGAAAACATGTGTTTAAAATATGTAACCTTTTTAGATTGGTCAACTTCAAAAAAATCTAGAAATTATAATATTCATCTGTTAGATTCAAAACTATAGTCATCACAAAATAGAGTCTATGTAGATTGTTGTAGTATATTTCATTTGTCAAAAACAAAAGTTTAATAATGGATACATTGTTGTTGGAAAAAATAACTTATTATCTTTCCCTTCATTTTTAAGGAACATACTGTCAAACAATTCCCAAATTGACATATCAAATCTCAATAAAAAAAAATTGAAAAATAGTCTGTAGAAAGCTAACAAAATTATTCACAAGTTTTTTTTTTACGGTAAAGTAAAATTCTAAATAAAAAAAATACTTTTGTTTATCGAAAGTTGAAGAACCTGTTAAAATTAAAAAAAAAAATGTCATAAAACAAGCAAAAGTGTTACCCATCTTCATGATTTTACCCTACAATATCATGTGATTCTGAGACAAACTGAGGGTATGGACGACATGCAAGGTCAAGAGTTATGAGGAGTGTTTGACACAGGTTGATACAATTCCTTTGAATAAGAGCATGATACATATGGAAGACTCTGACAGCATAGACTCAATGATGAAACCATGAGATGCAGGAGGCATCAATGAAATTCTCTATAGGGACTGGAAGAGTAACCAGTCAGTAGAGAAGACTCTATAATGAGCTCAGATTCTTAAGGCCATGATAAACCCAAAATTATGATGAGAATGGACTCAATAACTTTGTGTTTTGTTCAAAGCCGACACGACTGCTGCCAACATAAGATAATAATCCCTTCCCGCCCGTCGTTTTTTGTTTTTTTATAGACAAATGAATGCTATGATACAGAAGAGAAAACAAGTGTCACAAGTAAGAAAAACTAGTTCCAGCAGTGGAACATACCTATGCTCAATGCAAGGAGATGCATGCGTGAGATGGAAACTCGTGGAAATGTTCCCTCCATGCACTAGGGCTATACCATACCTTTCCAGGCAATCAAACATCTCAGCTAGCTGAGGACTGTGAGATTTGTCAGACACATGGGCATACATTGAGGCAGTGTCCTATTATGAAAAAGTACATGATTGTGCCCAATACATTTCATTTTAATTTCTATGCATCTAAAGCACATGATACAAATCAATGTAGAGATTTGGACACACTGGTTGAAAGACTAGATCGAACAACATTCTGATTAAATGAAACCCCCCAAGGACCTGGAAGAGGACAGGGAAGTGGGGTTGGAGGTGGATTCAGAGGAGGAATAAATGGAGGAAGAGGGCTGAGATGATGTTACAACTGCAACAAACAAGGTCACTTAGCCCAAGACTTTCCTCAGCCAAGAAGGCCATGGTGCTCTCACTATAGAAATAATGGGAACGCAACCAAAGATTTCCCAGAACTGATCGTGAAATGGGAAGATTGGGTTCATCAACAAGGAGATAACTTCATAGGCTCAGAACTTAAAATGGGGATCAATGGACAACTACCTAAGATCAACATCATTACTCACGGAGGAGAAAACACTGGGGAAGATGCAGCCAGATAGCCCAAGATTCAGAAAGAAACTCCCAAGGATGACATGTATGACCCTTTGAAACAAAAGTTGTTCTTCAAAGATGAAATAGAAATATTTAAGAGTATCCCTAATCCAAGAATAACGGAAAATTCCCCTAAAGTCACCTTTTAACCTAAACTTGCACAAGCCCATAACTCACCACCAACCCTTAGAAACTCTGTAATTCCAAAGAGACACCCTCAGTAGTCTCAAAGCATAATCAACCTATGGTTTCAGTCTACGGGAGTTAAAACCACAACCAATTTTGAGGTAATTGAAATCATGTGAGGTAAGGATCCCTTCCCTTCTCTGCTTAGAATTGATTGGGCATACGACAACTATGTTATTATTGACCTAAACAGGGACAATATGATGTTTGAAGTGGATGGGATAAAAGTAGTCCATCCCTTAGATCTGTATTTAGGGCCTAGATATACTAAACCAATGGACAACAATATGGAGTCATATTCTCTTGACCAATTATACACCATAACAACATGAATGAGACTAGATTACATAAATCCCACTGCATATGGATCCATAAGTTGAAGAAGCATATAGTCTGCTGATGAGGATTCATAATTAGCATTTGACAGTTAGTAGTAAGGCTCATATGAACGATTCTTGAGAAGATTCACAATTGTCAGAGAAACAATATGGAATTGAACCAATATCAGAGAGCACCCGATATATGATGGCACCTTAGACATACACAGTTTTATTACCAGCATGCAAGAGAAAATAACAACGGATCAAAGGCCCTATTTCCTTGCTTAGCCTTGCAGGATACCCCTGCTAGATGGTGGGCCACTCATAAAGCCTTGATTATGGAGTGGGAAGAAGTGAAGCAAGCCATCCGATGTCAATTCTGAAGTAGGGATCAACTGAAAGAAGAGATGAATATATATTTTCAATATGCACAACTATTTGATGGATGATCTAACCCTAAAGTGCATATTGAGCATTGCTTAAAATAGTGGAAAGTTGCATAAGTACCCTATCACCTATGGGTTCAGGTATTTCTCCATTCACTGGGTCCAATCCCAAAATCATGGTACATGCATGAAGAGACCAAAAGAAAATCAAGATGTTGGCCAAGTAAGTACCTTGAGTTCAACACATTCCTTCAAAAAATCAAATAAATTCTTTTTACTGACATTTTCAAAAGTAGGCCAAACCCAATAGTATATGTTGAACATGTTCAATTGCTTCATTCAAGTCTGAGTCTTGAATCTAATAAGATACCTGTAGCTTTTTGCAAAGTTTAGAAAGACCTAGAAAAACCCAATGACTTAGAATAACTTAGAAACTTAACTATCAAGGAAACAAAAGGTAGTAGAGAAATTTAGGATACTATACCTAGTCACACCTATAGCTCCTATAACCATCCACTAAAGTTGAGGAAATTTAACATAGGGAGTACAAGCCATCCTAATATAGCTTCTATAGGATATTACTGGGATGAGCATACTATTGATGAAGTACACAACCTATTGCAAGAGTATGAGGAATTGTTCCCGAAAAAGGTTTTTAGAAATGAAATGTATAAAAGAAGCCATGGGAGAAATGAAAATCGAGTTAAAACCTGACTCAAAACTTGTGAAGCACAGACCATACCACCTTAATCCTAAAATAAAAGAGAAGGTCAAGAAGGAAGTAGACAAAATGCTTGCGGCAAGACTTATCTTTCCAATCTAAGAAGTCAAGTGGGTTAACCCCATAGTTGTCCATAGAAAGAAAGATACATAAGAAATTCAAGTCTACATGGACTACAGAAGTCTGAATTCTACATGTGTGCACGATCCGTTCTTGACACCTTTTAGTGACAAAGTGTTAGATCAGGTTGCGGGAAAATGTTATAAACATAATATATAATAATAAATATAAATAAAGTATAATAATTAATGAAGAGACACCTTCCCAATGAAAGGTCACATCTCTTCATGGAATGGAACCCCTGCATGGCTATATAAGGTCCTCATTATTATTGTATCTCATCTCATATTCATATAAATTATTATTTAATATATTATCCTTTATGTATTGTAACATGTTGTCCTACCTACATTGGGCATTTACCTGGTGAACCGACTTGGTTCACCACAGTGGTATCAGAGATTCGCCTTGATCAAAAGTTTGGCCACAAAATAGAGTTTCTCTAAAATAAGGTCTTTCACTCATATTGGCCATTGGCCATTTATAAATAAAATATTCTACACATTTCAACAAAAGTAAAAAATGCATTCTACACATAAAAAAAAAAGAGGAGAAGAAAAAAAGAAAAGAAAAGAAAAAAAAAATGTTTTCTGAAGGTGCAGAGTGAAGAAGTATAAGTGCACACCAAGAAGTTTGAAGGAAATATTCCATATTTGGAATTAGTTAAGTTAATTGTCACTTAAAAAGTGAGAAAAAGTAATTTAAAAGAAAATGTTTCAAAGAAGAGGAAAAGTGAATATTTTATTTTACCTTTGGAGATTTACCATCCCATGGTTTTGGAAAAGCATTGGCCCATGGTATTCCATACCAAATATAATATATATGTGTGTGTATTTACCTCTAAATAATTATTTCGCAAAACTTAGGGTCTCGTTTGTTGATCCCTAATCGCCACTAACAAATAGTCAAGAGTATAAAAGGGAATTTTATTATAAGTCAAAACGTAAGGTACTCTTTATATATATATATATATATATTCTAAGAGAAGAACATTATCATTAAAGAGGAGAGCCCCTTTTACATTTATCATTTATTGAAAAATAAGAAGTGAACTATGACATCTATAGAGAATACATTTTCGACAAAATGTCCCAATTGTGCAAAAGAGGAAGAGAATGAAAGGGGCCTTATGAATGGAGCTCGCCCTTTTCCATATTGTAAAAATATTTTCATTTTAGTAGAAAATCAAGGTGACACCCATTGGGAACTGAAAATAAAAGAATTAGAAAACCAATTAATTATTTATCAACAACACAATAGAAATTTACAATTTCAAGTTGTGTTGGAGAAAATGCTAAAAAAACAAGAAGAGAGACAAAAACAAAATCTTGATGGAAAATTACAAGAAAAAGACAAAGACATTGCTTACTCAAAATATCATAACCAAAATTTATTGGTACAACTTAACGAGTCAAAATATAAGAAGCATAGGGATCAGAAGTTGGAGGAATCTAATCACGATCTCATTAAGAAATTATCAGAAAAGGATGAAGAGAATTGTCACCTAAAAATCCATAATCAAAGTTTAATCATCCAGATTAAGAAGATAAAGAGTGATAAGAGGACGGTAGGGGAAAAGTTAGAACAACTTATCAATAAAGAATCATTGGTAGATAAAGAGACAATGATTGAACCTATGGAACTACATAAGTCTTCAAATGGAAAAAACTTGATGGTGGATAAAGCAATTAATACAAACCCAACAACCTTACAGCTCAAAATGATTAAGTTGATGTAAAGAGGTCTTCACATGTCGAAGTAGAAACAAGTCAGGGCTACGAAGAAGACTCAATTCCAAGTGTTAATCAAGAAGAAGCTACAAGTAGATGAAGTAAATATCAGGTTTAAAGGATTCCTTATAGACATCCTAATCAAAAAAATCGATACTTCAACCAATCAATGTATCCACAGAAACAAATGACAAATATGTCAAAAACTATTACCTCCATTACAAATGATACGCAAGGTAGAATTTATCAGCGGAGTCAAAATACATCAAATTGTCTACAAGAACTAGGGATGATTTTAAGGATGGAAATTTATTTTCAAATGTAGAAACCTTGGCGAATCTTACTAATCCTTCATATGCCAACTATAAATGTTTGGCGATATTTTTGTAAAAATATTCAAATTTCTGAGGATTTTATATAGTTTTTATAAACTTTTGGCAATTTTTAAGGTAAAATAATTTTATCCTATAGAATTTGGGTGAATCATTTTTAAAATAGAGAATATCTTTTTTGGAAAAACCATGGAAAATTAGCCCATGAGCGAAATTTAGTCCCTAAAATCATCCTTGAGAACCCCATAAAATCCCCATTGTGCAGAAGATCGATTTAAGGTGGATAGAATCCCTTACAATTTGACGGTTCTACGCAGCGCTTAGAAGATCCTATCATTTCAAATCCTCAACGATCACTAATTCAGGAATAAAGAATGAGGAGACAATATTACAATCCATAGCAAGAGATAAGTCTTCCATAAGTATGCTTTGAGGACAAAGAATTTTTAAGGAGAAGGCAATGTTATGAACATAATATATAAAAATAAATATAAATACATTATAATAGTTAATGAATAATTAATGAAGAGACACCTTCCCAATGAAAGGTCACATCTCTTCATGGAAGGGAACGCCTGCGTGGGTATATAAGGCCCTCATTCTTATTGTATCTCATCTCATATACATATACATTATTATTTAATATATTATCTTGTATGGATTATAACCTATTGTCCTACCTACATTGGGTATTTACCTAGTGAACCGGATTCGTTCACCACAGAAAAGAATCTTATTCATTTACAGACGGATTCTCGGGATATCACCAAGTCATAATTATAGAAGAAGACAAGAATAATACCACATTCATAATTGAATGGGGATCATTTGCATACAACGTATCTCCCTTTGGCTTAAAGAATGCCCCTGCAGTTTTCTCTCATATTGTGATAGCAACATTTCAAGAATTCATCCACAAGTTTGTAGAGGTCTACATGGATGATTGGAAAATATACAACCTGCTAAAAGAACATGTAGTGCTACTCCGACTAATGTTTGATAGATGTAGGGAATTGCAAATATCTCTGAACCCAAGGAAGTGCATCTTTTGCATACCACATGGAAATCTGCTAGGCCATATTGTATGTTGGGAAGGTGTCCTGGTAGACCTAGCTAAAGTTACAGTTATTATGAACATGTCACCACCTACAAGTTCTAAATCGTTGTACTCTACGCTTGGAGATACAAGATATTACCACAGGTTTATCAGAAGATATGAAACTATCACCGCACCTCTAGAATTGTTTTTGAAAAAGTTCAAACTATTTTGGTGGACGCGAGAGTGTGACAAGCCATTTGACATTCTCAAAGAAAAACTAAGTACTTCACCTATATTGATATTTCCCAATTGGGAAATCGAATTCCGTGTACATGTGGACGCATCAGGTATTCCCCTGGGAGCTATTTTAGTGCAACAAGGGGAAGGAAATATGGACCACCCTATCTATTTTTCTAGCAAAAAACTTTCGCAAGTTGAACACAACTACACAACCACCGAAATTGAAGGTTTAGCTCTGATTTATGCATTACAAAATTTTAGACACTATTTGTTAGGCTCTCATTTCAATTTGTTTACTAACCACTCTACGTTGAAGTACCTAATCAATAAAGCAGTACTTGAAGGAAGTATTTGCAGGTGGCTACTGCTCTTTCAAGAGTTTTCATTCAAATTAATTGTCAAACTAGGAAGATGCAATGTAGGTCCAGATCACCTTTCCACATTGGAGTCGTGGGAAAGCAACGGATAAATGGATGATCAGATCCCAGATGCATACCTATTCCGAATTGAGGTCATCCCAAAGTGTTTTGAATACATTGCCATCTTCCTCAGTACATGGACCTTCCCAGAAACTTACTCTGCAACCCAAAAATGACATATGGTGGTTCACGCAGCCGACTATCAACTGATTGTGGGACAACTTTACAAATTGGGACTAGACAACATCCTTATAAGATGTTTTCTGAACCACGAGAGGAACAATATTTTGTGGGAATTCTACAATGGAGTTGTGGGAGGACATGTTGGAGGTAAAGATATTGCACAAAATGTACTTCAAGATGGATTATGGTGGGCTGCGTTATTTAAAGATGCTAAAGAGTATGGTAAATCTTGTGACACCTTCCAAGGAGTAGGGAATCCATTAAGCAGAGACGAATTACCCCTTCAGCCAATTAGATCACTTTAATCATTTGAGAAGTGGGTTGTTGACTTTATTGGACCGATCAACCCGCTAGCTAAGCATTCAAAGGATAGATACAAATTTACCACAATAGATTACCTCACGAGATGGGATGAAGTAGAGGCAATTCCAGATTGTTTGACAGATACAATTGCTAGATTCATCTTTGAAAAAATCATAACTCGGTTTGGATGCCCTAGAAGTTTGACTAGTGATCAAGGTAGTCACTTTATTAGTAGTACAATCACAAAGTTGAAAACATAATTCCTTATACAGCACCATAAGAGCAGTCCCTATCATTGACAAGATAATGGTACAGTAGAGGCATTCAATAAAATTATGGAAAGAGGATTGAAAAAATTCTATTGCGCAAATAGGGAAGACTAGGATGATAGAGTTCCAACAGTCTTGTGGGATTAGAGGAGTGACACGAAAAAGATACACAGGTATACCCCATTTTAGTTGGTTTATGGGAAAGAATTTGTTGTACCTGCATAGTTTATCACCCATAGTCTATATATAGCACAGGATACACACATGACAAATGACGAATTGGTTGCACATAGGATCACTAATTTGCATGAACTTGAGGAATCGAGATTTCTAGTAAATTTTCATCAAACAGTTGAGAAAGCTAAACAGAAAGCTTGGCATGACATGCACATTAAATTCCAAAAGATTTAACCAAGGGGATAAGGTACTAATATATGAAAACCGACATCAGAAGCATCCAGGCAAGTTGTGAATGCATTGGTTAGGTCCATTTATAGTTGGAAATCCAACACTCTGGTGCAGTCAAGCTAGCACAATTGGACGGTATTCTTCGACCAGGTTGGGTGAATGGAGCCCGCCCAAAACCTTACATTTCTCATGATTGAACCAAAAGAATGTTGCTCCAATCCAAGGGAGCATGTACAATAGTTAGATTTTAATTTTTTGTAATTTCTTTAATTTATTTAATAACGTCAGAGTGTGCATAGTGGCGCAACGACATATGTTTTTTATGATTAAAGAGTTTCCCTGTGCAGAAATTCTTACCTGGATGTTCGGGATCGTAAGAGTCACCCTTGTATTAAATGAAGTCATTAAATATGACAGATACCCCCATTGTGGGTGGGGGGGGGCATAATCCAAACTGTATCACAACCCACGTACCACCATCATTTTTTCCAGTCATTCCCTTTATGGTAACTACAGTAACCCGTCGGAACTTTTCGTTAAGCCATAAAGGTGCGATACGCATAGATTCCATCGATATCCTCGTCAAGATTCGCAGCCGTTGAAATGAAAATCCCCCTCATGTCGACCACATCCTTGTCATCCTGTACATTAAATCCAGGATCACCCTATAGATTTTACCCCGTTACCAGTCTCGTCGGACGTCGAAGCTTGAGATTGCGTTGCTAGCATAATTATGAGTGTCTTTATGAGCGACTACATAATTTTCCAGTTATCCATTTTATAATATCCCGTGAACATGAGGATCAAGACTCACTATTTTTTGTTAGCTACCCTCTAGTTTTGGATTATCTGGACCCGATCATACTCTGAGAATGTTTTCGCTCCCTAGTCACAACCCTGATCCCAACTCACCTAGTTTACCAACACTCCAGAGCTAACATGTCGAGAATACTAGGAGGCCAAAGTTAGACTCCCAATGAAGAAATTCCAGATGAGTCGTATGATCTCGGGATCGAGGTCATAGGTTATGTCAAGGGGAAGATCGCGCTAGTAAAACTTTTGGACCTCAACCTAACGGAAGAATTTCTATTCCCCCAAATGAACATCAATGGGTTATAGGGTTTAGAAGCAGACTCAGTCAGGGGCATGCAATTTTTCCCAAAACCAGACTTCATCAACCTATTTAATTCTACAATTATGCACCTCAGGGATTTAACGATCCTCGGTACCACCGGTGAGGTTGCACAGTGCACAATTTTTTTGATGATTCGAGTGCATGAAAAGAGCCTATGAATCGATAGAATATATATGATTCATGCATATGACATCAAGAATCTCACTGAATTATCCCTCTATGGTAAGGATATGTCCAATGGATTCCAAGGCCCGAGAAAGCATGGGAAGAGGAAGGTAGAATTTAACCTGTATGAGAAATTCCACACCGAGACAGGAGGACGCACGACTAATATTGAGATGATTATTCCATAAACGATCTGGACAACCTGCTATGTCATTGCAAGTAAGGTCATGCACTTTGTTGGCGACAGAAGTCACTCCTGGATTGCTTGCAGGAGCAGAGCCTAATGCCCATCAGTTTAATGTCACGATTTGTTTTAGAGGGG
>SNQJ01S0012083.1:134193-149358 GCA_010110895.2 Picea sitchensis | reverse complement strand
CCCCATTGTAAACCATGTTCTGAAATGAATTGTAATTATGTTTTATAGGCTGGTGAGCCAAGTTTTTATAAGCTGGAAGCTTATGTGTTTGTTAGGCCAGGGAGCCTGAGTGTTGAAGGTCAGGAGCTTGCTATTGTATATGTAATCACGTAGAACAATTAATAAAATATAAACACTGCCATGTGCAGACCGACCACGATGAATGAGTGAAGGGGGACTGAGCATCCACAGAGTGGGAAAGGAATTAGGGGCTGAAGGTGGGAAAAGGGGCTAAGTGTTGAGCCTAGGGGCTAAGCCTGGGAATAATATTTTAATATTATCCCAAAAGACATGTGCATTTTATGTTTTATCCTAAGTTTCTGGAAAGGGGAGAACATCCAAGGGAGACGTGTGCTGGTGGAATGCATGTCGTTTCATGGGTGACAAGTGTCAACCCTGATGCATGCGAATAAAATGGCCAGGGTGAGCCATGAGAAGGGTTCCTCCTCCATTCCACCCGACTACCTGAGCGTGTAGAGAGCGTTGAACAGTACGACCAACCCAACCTCTGGAAGAATACCTCGTGCGTTCTGAAGAGCTCGGAAAAGAAAAATCCTGTGTTTCTTTTCTGCAAATATGTGTAAACCCTCTGTTCTGAGAGCCGAGAAGACTGTGTTCATTTTCTAGAAAGACCGATTCATCCTCCCCGTTCTGCACCTGAAAGTCTGTGTAATTCCCTGCGGAAATTGCTTGTCACGCAATTCCGAAAATCAACACCGTGAGACCTTGCCGCCACTGCTGAGCTTGTTTGAGAAGTCTGAGTCTGTATTCCCGGTTGAGTGTAGTGGTCATGCAAAGATGTATTGCACGTGATTTTCCATCCAGTGCAGGTGGTAATTGAGCCTGTGTATGCCCTCTCTCCAGGAGAGGGAGGTGGTTGTGGTTAGAAGAGGCAGGTTGTCAGGCCTGCGAGCAACTCCTTCTAGGTGAGAGAGTTTGCTGGGAAGTGGCTCCCTCCAAAGAGTGTCCAGCACCAACTTCAGGCTCTGAGACTTCCTGATCTGGCTTGTTGCCGAGACCCAAAGAGGGAGGTTAGCACCGATGGACTATGCTTGTGAAGGTGTATACTCCCGGGCAGAACAGGCATGTGGGGAATGAGAGTCTGGTAGTAGTGGGCATAAGATGGCATCCTGGGAAGAACCCTTCCAGATCGTATGTGTTGTTTTCCCTGTAACCTCAGCCTAGCCTAGGATTCCTTGTCTTGGGGTGGAGCTTGGTCCCATCTCGGGGGTGACCCACTGCTGAGCTGATGAGCAGTGTGGTCTAAGGCTGGGAGGTTCATGGAAGGCCTGCACTTGGTTGGTGGAATCTACCACTGTTAAAAGATAAGTATATGATTATGCCTTAAATCATGTTTTGCAGGAATGTGCTGCTTATGTTAACATGATTTCCGCTGTGTATATGAATTAGTATGAAATGTTATTGATTGCTAGTTATGGCAGTAACTCATATGAATACTCTGTGTAGAATGTGTTTATTTGTTTAAATGCATGGGATTTATAATACATGTACGATTCATGTGCAAAGTGGTGTTATAGTCTTCTTTTAATAGAATTTAAACCTTGGTAGCCAGAAAGTGGTGCACTACACCTATGTTCAGCACAACTACAACATGGATCTCCATAGCTCCATCGGCCATAGCCCATTTCAGGTGGGGTTGCGATTCCAACCCTTGGTTCCATTGATGTTGTACTACCACTTGCAACCACACAGACAGGATATTCCCATGTTTAGTCTGAGGCCGAAAAAGCCACCAGATTCATTGAGCGGATTCAGCACATCCGCCAATAGGTCCATGAGATTTTGCATAAATCCAATGCTAAGTACAAGTATTTATGTGATCAACACCAGGTATCGCACAAGTTTCAAGTGGGAGACAAGGTTTGGTTACATTTTTAGAAAGAGCACCTTACAGGACCCCATCAAAAGTTTTGTCCACTTCACTATGGGCCTTATACTATCACCAAGGTTGTGGGTGACAATGCTTTTGAGGTCAACACTCCCTCCTTCCTTGAATTACACCAATTGTTCAATGTGGACCTCCTCTGACCATATTTTCCACCATTATTGGACACCTCAGAGATCGCAGAATAGTTGACACCAATAGAGCTCAAACTTGACTGCATGGAACATGCATACACTGATTAGATAGTGGACACACATGTCAAGGGCACTCGCTAGCACAAGATCCAACCTTATCGGGTTGTCAAGGTAGGGTAGCTCCTGCACCAAGCCAAGTATCTCACCCAGGGCCAAATTTAGCAGAAATTTCCTCACTTGATAGGGGCACTCAACACAATGGATACCATTTCTTCCTAAGGGGGATGGACTGGTCCAGGCGGATATTAGTGGCCACCCACCTATTCTAATTGGCTCCTCTTGATATCTTTTAGTTCAACGTGTTTCTCTGTAATGATGGAATTTCTTTGTAATTGTAGGTTATGCACTTCTGGGGGCTATCTTGAATCCCTACACAACATCCAAGTGGATATTGGTGGTCACCCACATATTCCAACTAGCTTTGTGGGAGTTTTCATGTCAGTACATCTTTCTGTACTTACAGGGCCATTGTGGGGCTCTAAACAGTGTTTTTTTGGCTTGCCACAATCAAACTGTAGACAGAGTCAAAGTTTGATGGCATAATATGTATTTATCGAAAATAACTTTCTAATGGGCTATCACATGCCTAAAACGAAGCTCATATGCAAAAGTTACAACCATGGGAAGTTGAGGTACCAACTTACCCATCGGGGCCCACATAAATTTTGGTGTTTCATCTCCTAGGGTTAGGTTTTTGGATGTGTAGGGTTTTGGCATTCATGAGTAATATTAAAAAGGCCTCTGGAGACTCATTTTGATCATTTTTCTCAGACGGATGTGAGTATCATCCACATCTCTTCTCATAGATAGCTACCACCATTCAAGCAAGTTGTTTTCAGTTATGTAGTTTTACAGTTTCATCCTATTTTCTTTATTCAATCGAAGTTATTGTTCACTGGATATATGTTTTTTTTCTCTATATCTATGTGTTATTGTATTCAATCTGTTACTCATTTTGTTCCACTCATAAATCTGGATCACATTCGAATGATAACATCATAATTCTAGCAAGATGGTGAATTTATTACCCGACAACGACAAACGTTTCTTCGAATATCTTACCTTAATCATTTTTAATTATCATTAATGATCCTGATTAGCGAAAATAAGTACTCCGACACTTTGGGAATTTAGGAATTTGAGACTTTTTAATAGATAATGCTAATCACATCCCAAAGGCCGAAGTTGCGAAGTGATTAATTATCCTTAATTAATATTTATTAAAACTAATCATTACGTAACCTTTAATCTCCAACACTTCGGGACTTCAGGAATTCGGGGCTTCAGGACTTATGGGATCTATTAATGATGAGATATCCTGGAGAACGATATCTTGGAGTGACTTGGCTAGATGATGTCACATATGATGATGTGTCATAAGAACATGGGTGACATGTGTCATCCTGAAATGTGCAAATTATGTGTTCAAAAATGTCAGAAATAAATGCCATGTGTCTCCACGTCATAAGAATATCAGGTGGCATAGAAGACGTCAGCTAAGTATTTATAAATGTGACTTCTGAAACTTCAGGGCTCCAGTTCTTCGTGACTTCAAGATAAAATGGTTCAATAAACATTAAGTTCAAAATCCTGAAGCGCGAACTCCCAAAGTGGAACCACGAATGGGAACATTACATCGATTAAACATTACACAACTTTGTATTTGCAAAATCCTACGAATCATTGATGTTGATATGCGTCAGGATTGACAGTTTAGGATTGATCGGCCCTATCAAAACACAACAACAAATTTTATTAGTTTATAAAATAATAGTTCTAAATCAAAAAATCTTAAAATATCTATGTTATTTAAAAGATTTAAGAAAGAATTAAATTTTTTTATTTTTATTTCAAATTTTGATTTATTTTCTAACATATGGATCAAGAGGAGTCGCCAATCATGCCTTGCAAATTCTCTATGCTATCTAATGAAATCAGTAGAGGGACCCCTATTTCGACATGGACCCTCAGTTCAACAGGGAAACCTATTTAGGAAAGGGAAACTAGACACACAAATAAGTCTAGTGAAAAAAGGAGATCTAGTCAGTCGAGACGACGATAAAATTCCTCTAGATCTAGTCATGTTGGAGATCAAGGTACATGTATGTTTATATTCACATGTTAAATTGTGCATGCATATATGTTGAAATGTATATAGCTAATTGAAGTTGATAAAATTCTTTTCAGATGCATCATTTAGTAGATCATGAGAAACAACATCATGAGAGAGTGCACATCCATCTGCAGGGGGTGCTCAATTTGATCCATTGCGTCATGGATCATTGCGATCTTTTTCTAATCATGATTTTGGGGAAATATTTTATGGGGAAGAGTATCCTATGTCAGCCAATGTACACAAATCCCAATCACATCAACAACATATGGCTGATAAATTTTGTTTATTTTTTACGCTTTTATATAAATCACTTGTGCATATGGACATGCGTATATATGTCATTGTGCATTGTCCTAAATATCTAAAAATATTTGTAAATGTGTAGAGGATTGGGCTTCTGCTGGGGAAAATAATGAAGCAGAGGGTGAGGGTGAAGGTGAATAAGGGCCTAAGTATTTTCAACAAAATGAAGAATACATMCCGATCACCACATATCTCTCGGACATTGGCATGGAGCTTCCTTGGGAAAGCGAGGTTGAAAAAATGTTAGTTCAACATTGCACAAGCCACCATGCAAAGTTGAAGCATGATYTTGAGCAAATGGATCTCCCTGTAGAGAGCAAACAAAGCTTGGATATATTTTTGCATTCTTTAGAGAACTTCATTGATGTATATAAGAAACTTGGGCTGACAACCAATGATTTTGTTGATTTGATGAGGAGACGCGGGAAAGAGGTGATGGGCCCTGATAAATGGCCCGAAATAGAGAAAAGTGTGTCAAAAGAGTAGGTAAAATTAATGTTCAATTTTAATGAAGGACCAAAGCGACAAATGTTGAAGGTGCAATATTTCAAGCACCCTCACATTGTAGACCATCTTTATAATCGATCATTGGTAGCATATGGTAGATTGCCATGAAATGATGAGGTTCCATATTATTTTTCTAGATTCATTTATGGGGAGTTGTTTTTAGAATATGCACCCTGATTATACCGACCTACCATACAAATATTATGGTGTTGGTAAAGGTTGAATGTATAATCTAAGAGGTGAATTTATAGATCCAATGTTGCCTATACCTCCACCACCCTTGGTATCTTGTCCACTAAGGGTGGTTGCTCAACGTTAAGAGATAAAGGCCACTTCACAATTTGGTCAGAACGTGAGGGACGCAATAGCTAAGAATTTAAATTCAGCTTTGTTAGGTATTGATGTCGATTTGGACCAACAGAGAGCACGATCCAATGTCTGTGATAGTTTTGTATATAAGATATATGATGAGATAGATCATGTGAGCCTCGAAGAGGTACAAGCTTATGAAAAGTGTTTTCCCAGTGGTTGGCAAGACTTAATTGGGCATGAGGAAGGGGGAATTGGATCGGTATGTGTTACAGTTGGTAAATGTTTCATGCATTCGATAATAGTTTCTTTTATTATATCCACATCATCGCATTTTTTGAACGAACCGGGAGGGGACCTTTGGTATGACACAACCTTCTTCCATCTTGGAAGATGTTCCAAGTGGTGATTCACAGGTATCAATCATGGTTGAAAGTTTCTAACTATGATTAGATGCATCACAACTTAATTGTAATTATTAGTTTTTTCGAGATTAGTACTTACAATTGTCTCTAATATGCATTTCAAATGTGTTATAGGAAGAGAGAGTGGTGGACGAGAATGTGGCTAGAGAAGAGAGTGGCGGAGAATCTACACATATATGATAATTCATAGATCATATATGTTGCATTTGTAAGTTCTAGTTTGTTTTTATGATAACTTTATCAAATGATTACTTAATCATTTTTGTACTTAATGGATATACAATTTTTGGATTTTTTTTTCATTTTGGTACCTAATGTGTCGTCAAATAGTCTACAATATTTTCAAATACTCTATCTTTCAACACATTACATTGTTTTAATGGAATTATTTTTATTAGTACATTATTTGTTTGCTATGGGTAATTGTTTGGGTAAATTGTTTGTAAAATTACAAGTAATTTTTATGAGTTTTCTTGTGTGTTGTTAATTGTTGTGGGTTCACTTGCCAAGTTGTATACATTTAGAAACTATATTGTAAAACCCTATAGAAATATTGTCATGCAATTTTTTCAAAGAGTTTTTTGCTTTGACATGCATGGGTAGAAATGAATTTGCGTTGGAGCTACTCTTTCCTTTCTTGCCACCTATTTGAATATTGAAATCCCATAGAAGGATGGATTTATACAGGGTAGCAAAGACAATCATTCCTAGATTGATATGTATCTATGTTGGAACCAATGAAAGGTTGGAAGGTACAGAATCCATATGCCTTAGATTGTTTGCTTCAAGCCCTACAGTTTTCTTTAATATTGTTGGCTGGAAAACTCAGTACTTGGTTGGAAAACTACTCTTCTAAACTCCATCATAAAACTTGTGTTTGTTTCCATTTACAATCCGTCTTTGGATAAGTCATCTACCACTAAGTTAAGTTGTCTATAAACAAGGTGATAGGATTTGTTTGGAAAACAATCTCCATACTTTTAAACTCATTTAGGAACAATAGAAAACAATGTTTTCCATCTTGAAATAACCATGAACATCTAGGTGGCTACCATAGAAGAGTCACCAATCACTTGGATATTTTAACCCCCCTTATCAATTTCTATCTTCATTCGTAATTTCAGAGCCATCATTTATGCATAGTTATTTGCACATCCATTATGAACCTCCTAAAAACAACCAAATGGAATAGCAATCAAGTTTCAATTTATCTCATAGATGACAAGAGTCAAGTTGCTTATCTAGGTGAAAGTACCTTCAACAAGTATTCATAAAAAAAAATCACCTATGGATCCCAAAGTAATCTTAAAGCAAGTTTCATCTTCCCCATAATTAGTGTACATAATATATAACTATAATATTAGCAGTGAAGTTGGAATGGCATGATAGGGGTGTACAAATATATTATCAAATGATTAATAATTTAAAGGTGATGTGGGTGCTTTCCTCTATTGATATGTATTTAAAAACACTCTATTGATATGTATTTAAAAACATAGAGAATATGTCTACCTGTAGTGTTTCACACTAGCTATTTTGTTACATTGTATCCATACCTTCAACAAGTATTCATTAAAGATCTCACCCATGGCTCCAAAAGTAAACTTGGAGTAAGTTTCATCTTTCCTAGAATTAGACTACACAGAGAGACACAAACAAAGGAAGTAATCCATCATATGGGAAATTTTCTTATAGTTTCTTGTTTACATTTTTGACCTAGATCAACAAAAATGATTTTTTTATCATTGTCTTTCACTAGAGAAATAATTTTCTTCATATGCAAAGTGCCTTGATTCCATGGATGGAAACTTTCAAAGTGTCTTAATTTGACATAAATGCAAGTAGAATTGCTAACCAAAGATACTAGATATGGCTAGATCACCATTGTACCTGAATCCATTTTTTCTAACTGATTTCCACTACACCTCTTACCTACTAGCTGGAACATGAACAATGTTACCTAGAATGACATTTATAAACAATATATAGGTTACTTTGACAAACCCACTAAGTGAGTTACATCGATGATGTTCATCTTTTTTTAGCACTTCATGGAGTTGAGGAATGACCTTATTGTCCAACCTCCATACATGTGTTGACATTGGACACATTCTCTTCATATTCCTCTGGGCCAATTTATAGTTGATTCAGGTATACTTCAGGTGGAGGTTGAGCATCAAATAGACCGATCAAACAGGATTTATCAATTGTGCCATATTTGGAAGGTTGAGCATCAAATTCACTGATTAGACAAGATCTTCCAATTGTGCCATATTTGGGAGGTTGAGATAGAGGAGCACCTCATCCTCCACTACCCCCTTTACAATGAGATCTAAGGGTGATTACACTGCTTGTCCAAGGAGTCACACACCCTCTCCAATTTATTCAGGGATCACGATAAAAAATACCTGGCTTTATACAAGAGGGAGACTCCTAGACTCCCTAAACACCTCTAAGACTAGTGTCCACTCAAACGATCACTTCATCTTTTATGGTGCTCCTAGCTGCTAAGGGTATCAAGACATGAGAGATAGAAATCTTGCTTTAGATTCTAGATCGGTGAGGGCTCGTGGGGACATCCCTATTTCCTAGAGAATCCAACAACATTTCCATTCAAGCTAGCACACTGGTAGTTAAATGAGTTCATCTAGGCCTCAATGGTGGGTTGCCTCTTCTAGGGAGTAGTGAATTGCATAGTCTAGATCTTCTTCTAGATCCTCTTCCAAACAACCTTCTATCAATATTTTTATAACAAACATGATGACAATAATAATAAATATAATCATTTGGTTAATGATAGGCCAAAGGCCATACACCTCTTCACCTTGTGACTAGTGAAAGTACATAAATATATCATCATGAACCTCATTGTAAACATCAATTCATATCATTCATTTATTACTCAATATTTTATTATACACTTATAAAAATACTTTGTCAATCTCATAATAAATAAGGATTGTTTATTCCATCTAGTATCAAAGCCATAGTGTTTGTCAATTCATGGATTAAATATTTAATGCTTCATGGATTGGAGCTTGGAAATGGTACTTGGACTTGATACTTGGAACCACACCTATATAGTGAAGGGTGAGATGTATGGAGTAGATTGTTGAAGGTCGGAAGAGATGAGCACCAACACATAACAAAGAGTCTCGAACTTGTGGAGGTTGATTAACCAGACAATTATCCTTCCATATGGTCAAGCATTAAGAGGAGATGATGTCAGTTTTATCTATGTTAACATAGATAAACATTTTGATATTTTCATTTTTGTAAACATTCTATTGTGAATATGAATCATTCTACTTATGGTGAACCAGATGTTGTTATGAATATAAATATGATATCTCTTTCTAATGTTATAACTTGAATGTTTTTAAAATGATCAGATATGAGACCATAGTATCCAACTTGTTGAGTCAACTTGAGACTTGTTGAGTCTACTCAATTTGTGGCTGAAATGGGTTGGGTCGACTTAAACTTGGCATATTTGACCTAGAGTCATCTTGACCTGCTTGATTTCACCAAAAACAAAAAACAAAAAACTGTTGAGTCAACCCGGTTTTTGGAAAGCTTGTTGAGTCAAGCCTAAACCCACCTAGTACAAGGAAGCACTAACATGATGGGTTTAGTGCTACCATATATGTCATTTATATTCCATTACATGTACCAATAGACCATTGAAAGAAGCAAGCTTGAATAAGGGATAGCTTGTGGCATGGATTGACACATGAGGCATACATACTAACCATATTCAACTTGTATAACTTAGGGAATGACTTACACCAATTTACAGGATTGAACAACATGAGAAGTTGGTTACTATAATGATCTAGCTTGAATTAGTATAGAGCAATGATTTCTACTATGAATAAGCCTAATAGAAGCTTTGATCTAATTACCTTATGTTTCCCTAATATATGATCTTGTATTATGTTATATCACTAAGATTCATATGGAAATACATAGACCTATAGTAATCCATAAGCTAATATGAGCTTGGTGATCTATTCCCTTTGAAGTATCATTACACCTTATTGCTTCTATTTCCTACTGTCAACCACCAATCCATGTAATGAACTGGTCAAATTAGGCATATGTATTAGTATATCTTGTATATCAATTGGATTATTACTTATAGATATACCAACCTTGAGTAAAGGGAATTGATTGATCAATGACCTATGGGATAAGAGCAAGCATTAGACTTCTTACGATATGGTTGTAAGTGATAAGAGTATATGGTAATCATACTAAGCGTATTTTGTGGACTCAAAACAAGAATGAGAGTAATATAGTACAGTTTATCCATAATCAGAGTAACCATAGTGATAACCATTGAAACTTAGTAAGAAGAGGTAAAGCAAGAGGTAATAGTTACAACAATGGACTCCAATAAAGCTTAGTAAGTAAGCGTGTATTAAATACGTGATATGTAATATGGTTTGATCCCAACAACATAATCATAATAGTTAAATATGCCAAATACGTGAGCTCTCATTACATCAACTAAATGGGATTAACTTATATGAGTAATTTATAGTGTTAGTTATATTGTAATCATTGCTTATATCAAGCTCATGTAAACAGAGTGGTATGGCTTTATTACTCTACATGATCTAAATTACACCAGGTTTTGTGATCAATATAAGAGTAATGGGAATGATACCTTAGCTTTATCATGTCTAATATGGTGTTGGCTCCAATTCCAATGATACAAGATGTTATGGTGAGCTTAACTGGTATACTACTATTATAGTGTAATAGTTATCCTCAACTTAACATAGTTATGGGATATGCTCTACAAGTAACATACAATGTGCTAATCATAGTTATGGGATATGCTCTACAAGTAACATATAATGTGCTAATCATAGTTATGGGATATGCTCTACAAGTAACATATAATATGCTAATCATAGTTATGGGATATGCTCTACAAGTAACATACAATGTGCTAATCCAATGCAATCACTAGTATGAGCTTAAACATAATGAATATAATGAAATAGACCCATTTGTGAGTAATGATTAGCGATTACACTCTTCCCATAATAAGAGCATGCATACTAATAACACCATATATGAGTTCCATTGAATGAGTGGAATATCTTACTTGATTATCCCTAGTATCCCTATGACTAGTATCCCCTTGATTATCCCTAGTATTCCCTAGGATATGACTAGTATCCCCTATTGATTCGATTTGAATACTATGAACATGTTAGGATGCTGACTATGATTAGATTTATTACTAGGAAGCTTACTATCATAGAAGTAATCCCAACTACTGTGATCAAGTCATTTCAATGGAGAACACATAGCCATGATATTACAACAAATGGTATATGCTTCCTAATTAGGGAAACACTTACACCATATCTACCTAAATCAACGTGTTACATTATCCATAATTATTAAGCTTAATGATAGTACACCTTGTTAACTAGTTACGAGTGCCACATAAGTGTTCCTTTCCTATATTTAAGTTAGATTAGGAGATTAGTATGTATGATTATCATTGCTTTACTTAGCTTATACAAGCTTAATTACTATGAGTAAATATAAGAGAGTAATATGAGTAATGATTACACTAATAAATATGAACAATATCACCAACTTAACGAAAACTTTGTCGAGTTTTCATTTTTTCAATGGTCGCATTTTTTACTCTATTATTAAAAATGGTTGATGCAGGAGCATTACTCCACGTCATCAAGTGCCAACAAACTAGCACACGTTCAATGGAGAGGAGAGGCACAGCCCTCTCACTTTCAAATTTCAAATTTTGAAATTGTATTAAATGTTGTAAGGCCGAAGAGCCAAAAGCCATGCATGTGCGCAGGCTTTAGTTAAAGGTTGCCTTAAATGGTTGTAAAGCTGAGATCTAGATCCAATTCGGACTAGACACCCATTCAATGTAATTGAATGTAAATTAATGAGAGTTGGTGAGGATGGAGGGAAGCGCTCGAGGAGCCCCCTTTTGTAAAAACATCTTCTTTTGTTTTCAGAAGAGGAAGAGGAACAAGAAGAGGAAGGTAGAAAAGAATAGAGAGAATAGGTTGGATAGGAGAGGAGAGACAAGACTCTGTTACAGTCTGAGCTCGAACACATTGTAATCAAGCATTCTTGATTAATACAAACATAGCAGTTTTTCCTGCATGTCGTTGTTCATGTGTTTGTGAGTTCATGAATGAATGTCTTTATGTGTGGGTGATATGTTGTATATGTATGTTAAGTTCCATCTGCAGGAGATAGATAAATTTTCCTATATGTTAGTTCTTTGATTTCAAGTTTGGATTCTTTGTGGTTTCATGCAAGAGTGCATGACAGAGTATTGCGGTCTCTAAAAACCAGTGCAGGAGTGCACTTCTGAATTCTGCGAAATTTCAGACAAAGACGTGCCAGGAGGGCACACCAGCTAAAGTAATTGACTCAAGGAGGAAGCTTCAAGGTTGTTGAACGCCTTGAAGGATAAACTGTGTAGAGGAGAGCACAAAGAGGAGAAGAAAAAAATTTGTGAATTCTGTAGAGGCTCTGCCAGGAGGGCATTGAGAAAATGCACAGGATGCATTAAAGAGAATTCTATTTTGAATTTGATGAGAATATAGATTTGTTGAGGATTCTGGAGAACTCTTCTAGTGGGCATCGAGTTGGTGCAAGTGTGCACAAGAGGAACTATGTTCCGAGTTCAGGGAAGACAGAATGTCTGAAGTTCTGTGAATCTCTGCCAGGAGGGCATTGAGCAGTTGCATAGACTGCACAGAATGACTCTTTTCGAGTTCTGTTGGAAAGAGAAGTGTCAAGGAGAGACACTCACAGAGCTACTGAATACTCTGTTAAGCTCAGCAAGGAGGGCTTGAGAAAAAGGTCGTCAGGAGGACACTAGATTTCCCCTTGAGGACACAGAAGGGTGAGTCCCATAGAGGCTCGGGTAAATAAAGCTTAAGAATGATAGTGCCTTAGCGCACCGAGTATCAACAGAGTGAGAAGGAGGTTGAGAAATCCTTTGAGGTTTCGCAGTTGACAAAGCTCAAGAGGGATAGCATTCCTAGAGCGCAGGCGATATCCAAAGGAATTGAGCTCACAAGGGAAGCATCGAAGGCCGAGACTTTTGAGCCTCGAATTTCTTCTAAAGGAAGGGAAGAGGCACAAGCTCAGGAGGAGGAGCACAACTATCATTGGATCGGCACTGGGAGGAAAGATTTGGACCATTGAATCTATGTCCAGGCACACAGGAGGAGAGAACCCAAGGAGGATAGATCTGAACCATCAGATCTAATGCCAATACCCGACGACCGTTGGATCAGGTGAAGGTGCAAAGGGTTTAAACCCTTGGATATCCACACTTTTGGGGTTCTGGGTTTGGAGCGGCAAGGGATTTTGGGGTCACTGCATCGCAAAATCCCAGTTTGCAAAATCCTGAAATATCATGCTCGAATTTCACTATTTCGGAGTTCGGGGTTTGGAGAGGTAAGGGATTTTGGAGTCGCCGCATCGTGAACTCTTGGTTCGCAAAATCATGCCAGCCATCAGATCTGGAGCGTAGTGGAGTAAGATTCGTTGGATCAAGGATACGTGCATAGGGTTGAGTCCCTGGGAGGTTCACATGAAAACGGATCTAGGTCGTCAGATCTAGCAGCAAGGACCGATAGTCATCAAATATGGAAGGATGTGCGAGGGGTTTAATCCTCGTAACAACAGAGGGAAGAGGACTTGTCAAGTCCTGAAAACATCGGGGTCGTTCATTCAGGAGGACAGGTGTCAAATATCCAAGCCCTTTTTGGAGTTTTGGACACCGAGAGTTTGAGGAGAAGGAGTCATGAGACAAGAAGTCCCAGCTCACAAAATTGCAAAAGTATCAGAACCGTTCATCAAGGAGGACACGTGGTGAGTGGTCAAGGTTCGGGGAAAACATCAAAAGGTTCTCTCAAGGGGTAGTATTTCAGAATTTCGGGACCCAGGAGATTGAAGGACCAAGAACCATCTACAACCGGAATTGCGAAATCACAAATTCTGAAATCCCAAAAAGTAGACCATGGTCACGGGTAGATTTCGGCATTCCGGGGTTCGAAAGTTCGAAGGACCTAGAATCGTTGCAACTGAAATCGTGAAATCATGAAATGAGAAAACCCAAAATAATTTGGAGGATAAGGGAGGACCCAGAGTCGTTAAGCCCTTTTCGGCGTTTCGGTGACCGAGAGTTGGAGGGACAAGGAGCCTGGGAGAGCTTGCATGCAGGAGTCCCGAAACCCCAAAACGTGAAAGGTGTGTTGGTTCAGAACAGAGAAGAGCGCTGAAATTTGAGCGCGTGCATAGGTTTTCTCAAGGCATGTGCCAGAGGACAAAGGGACCTGTAGATTTGTTCAAAGGGTTCCAACAGGAGCTCGAAGAGCTATTTTGGCTCAGAAGAAGAATGATCCAGAGACCGAGAGGTCGTAGAACCCTACTGAAGTAGGGGGTATGCATCAAAAGTGGTATGAAATATTGATTTTGTCTGTATATTACAGGCAGAGGGAGCCAGAGGAAAAGGAAGACAAAGTGTTGAAGCTTTGTGATGATTGTTGCAAGGTGCGCAACAGTCAATAGACAGTCAGGAGGACTGTAGGAAAGGATGGAATCACTCACGGTTGCAGAGTGACAGCAACAAGTTTGCTAGGAGGGAAGAAAGGAACAGGAAGATGGCTACTGAAGGCCATGGATGCGGTGGAAAGAATAACCACCAGCAGCAGAGAAAAGATGAGATGGATGAAGAGCTCTCTAAGATAAGGGAAAGAATGGAATAGCTTGCACTACGGGTGCAACAGAACGCAAAGACACATTGGGTGTATGAATGGCCTCTAAGGAGGAAAGCAAAGTGGCCAGTCAAGAAATTGTTGGCCAAAAGACAACGAAGGTTGTTAATAGGATGGATGAGGCATGTTGAACGCCTCGGAGATGAACAGGGGATGGTTCATGCATGTGAACCAGAAGCTGGGACAAATCTTAGTGATGATGAAGAGGAGAGATCGAGCAGAGATCTCATAGACTGCCAAGTGGGAAGAGATGGACTTTCAAATTTCTAGTTGGGCAATAGAAAGAGATCAAGTGAAGGTCTCGTATACTTCTAGGAGGGCAGTGTTGAAAGTTCAAATTGCCAGGAGAGCACTGAGATGGGATCGGTTGATCTCATAGACTGCCAGCTGGGTAGAGGAAGAGGAGAAACTCCATATTTCCAGGAGGGCAAGGGAGAGCAGATGAGGCCACGTGAGAGTCTCATGAACTCAGTGGTGAGTTTGAATCAGCGAGAGGAGCTGACAGAGAAGGAAGATCAGAAGAGTGTTCTGATGATTGGAGGGATAAGAGTATTCATACCAAGCATCC
>SNQJ01S0012083.1:106365-134183 GCA_010110895.2 Picea sitchensis | reverse complement strand
ATTGAGGACCTAAAGAATCATGGCTGGGATATATTCCTTAAGAAATTTGAGGGTTATAATCTTCAGGTAGCAGAAGCCTTCGCACGAACCTTTGATGGTTTCAGAGCCAAGATTGGAGACATACAGTTAGACTTGACTGGGGAATTCATGAGCAAATAAACAGGGCTCCCATCAAAGGGCGAGAGGTGGTTCAAAAACGCCCGAATAGAAGAATTTTCGTGGATTTTGTTTATGACATCTCGTAAAACCACTTGTTGCATCAAAGGTATTCTTATCGCTCTTTTAAAACCTAGATGGCATAGTTTGTTGTTAATTCTGAAACAATTTGTTACGTGTGAAGGTCGATACGGACTGGTCTTTCTCTACCATATTTGTTTTCTCATGAATTTCATAGGTTTTGATTTAGATATGCCTTTTTACTTATTGACGAGTCTCTATAAGATGTTCAAGCGTTACAAGTGACAGGCTGTCAATTTGAGCTTGTTCCACCATGGATTGGTTAAAATATTTTTGATGTATCATCTGTCGACCATGGTGACAGTTGGGAGATATTTTTGATGAGGAATGGTTTCACCTAGGTTGATCCTACAACCAACCCTCTCTTAATTCCAAACCCTAACTCAGACGAGATAGTGGTTAAAAGCCAGTCCATAAATTTAATTGTCGAACAAGAGTTTATTGATAAAACCCCTCTAGATAGAGGATTATTGTGTAGATCTCATGAACAGGTGACTGCCGAATTGGAGGGAAATTATCCTACTATGCCTATGAACGATGCTAGTGTTGATACTGATGCTAAGAAACGTTGTAATGGAAGGAAACAACAGTGCCCAGACTTGGGTTTCAAGAACAAGAAAGCGGGTTTCCTAATCTCTAGGAAACTAAGGAACCGAAACGATACTCATATGAGCTTGATCAATACGATCGAGATCGATGAGGGTTCAAATCCTGAGATAGAGGATTTTCTAGTTCGGTAAGATCCAGAAATTCAAGGTTCCACAAGGGAGGTTATCATTCATACTAATCCTTATGAATTCGTGACAAATTTACCACCATGCCTTAAAGGTAAAGAAGCATTCTCGAGTATCATGCAAGATCTGAAGAAAACATCAGGTAAGACTAAAGCACCCTTAGTTGATTGTGTCCTTCGTCGACCTGCCATCTCCCTTGTACAATGTGATGGTTGTTTCGAGTGGGTTGAGCATTACTATATCGACATTCCTCTCTTACGGGCCCAAATTAAAACTCTGACTGCTCAGAATTATTTGTTGAAACAAGAAAACCTTCATCTCAAGGCGCATGCAGAGAGGGAGACTAAACGTATCAAGAGATATGGAAACATAGTCATTAAGAATGTGACCAGTGTCAAGGCAATAATAAACTCTAAACTATCCGACCCTTCTATAGTTAACTTTTAATGGTAAAACAATTTTATTTTCCTTTCATTTTATTTATGTTATTTAATTCGAAATAAGTAGATTTGAAGTTTGATTTCATTTACTAAAATTAAGACTAGCTACAGAATCTTTGATTACGTAGCCAAGTCTCTTGTAATAAAAAATTAGTTATTAGTAATTGTTTTTCTAATTTATCAAATTGGTTTTGCTTTTCTCAAGAAATGGGAGATTCTGCTGCTGATTATTTGGAGGAAATATTTTCAATCATACGCCTAAATGATTAGTAGTTTCTCTTTCTTTATGTTTTATAAAAACTTTGATTTAATTTTTTAATAAACCAACTCTGTTATGAGTGGTTTCTAATCCACTATTTTTTTAATATTACTTGATTTTGGGAGATTCAACTCTACCCTGTGAGATATGAGTCTTTGGATCCCAGGCTACTTTAAATATTGTTCACTTTGTTAGTGAAAGACATCTTTGGTTGAAACAGATTATGGACATGTAATTCTCATAACTGAATGGACAAGTTGTTCACATTTCGGCTTTAGACCAACGTGACACTTGTCCCATTTATGTTTTTCCTCTTATATTATGGGATATTAATATGTTACACAACTTTAGTCTCAATAGCATATGATGTTTCATTTTATTCAGCGCTTTAAAGTTTTTCTATAATTTGTTGTTTCATATATTATATATGTCATCGTTATTTCACTTTAATATCAATGATTTATACTTGATGTTGAGTTGATATATCATATGAATGCGACACATTAAAAATTCTCTTACTGTAAGCATTCATCATTACAAGGTCACTAGATCTATATGTTTATTCTTTTGTTCTTATATCCTTGCTCCCGAAAACACTTTGAGTTTACTCAGGAAATGTTAGCATATGCATGTTTCAGATTTTTCTCACAGACAAGATAACTGGAAGTTTGGATTGCACAGGGACATAGACACAGTATAAGGCTAATCTCAGGTTAGTTTTGTTCACATTCAATTTATGGTATTAGTTTATTTTTCAATGAAATGAGGCAGTTTAAATTGGCTATGGTCCTTATTCTGTCCTTGTTTCAAACTACATTTTATTAGTATCCTTAGAATTCTTAGATTTTAAATTATAAAACAGAAAATATAAAAACATGTGCTTTCTTTATCTACTTCGCCAATAATTACAAAAACATTGATTTTGCAAGACATCCACCAAAACTTCCAAATTATAAACATTTTGTTCATAATCACATGTTCATATCTATGTTTTTGTTTAGTATTTGTAAATAATTAGATTTGTGTGTGTAGTATCGTAGTTATAGATTTAGGTTAGTTTATCTTCTTTCATTATTTTAGGACCTTAGTTGTCTAAAGGAGCCATTAAACCCATCAGGAGAGATCATACCAAACGGCTTGGGTTAATTAGACAACCTCGGATCAGATCTATCCTTCCAGTTGATGAAGTGTCACTTACGCCAGTCAACAAATGGCGCTAGAAGGAGGGCATGAATTCAAGACTCCTCCCCCACACACTCACTCCCCTATCATAACGCGTAGTCGCTCAGACAACAACGTTACACTTGAAACAACAACCACCTCAAATGATAACCCTGATATTCCCGTTGAACCAGTGACACCAATTCCTCAAGGGGCCGACATCCAAGAAATTGTTCGTCAGTCACTCATAAGAACACATAGTGCCTTATCCTGTATCAGACAACCTGGTAGGCCACTTAATCGACCCCTATATTTCTCGGGTATCCGAGAGAAACTACAAGGAACTAGTCTACTCCAAAATCCTTTAGGTGATAATACCACCAATCTTATCAAAACACCTACCCTTGGAGCTGGAGGATTTGGTATCCCATCTTCCCCACCTGGTTCATCTCCATCCTCTTTAGGAGGAGAATCTTCATACGAAGGTTGTTCTTCATTGGAACCATCTCAGCCTTCTACACCACCAAATCCCATGGAAAATCAAAACAATCTTGCCAAACCTTGGCTCAATCAAGATGTCATGGTTGTACCCAAACCCCAACACCCATTACCGAAACATCTGGAGAAATGGCTGCCCAAATTTGATCCAGACTCAAAACAGTCTGTTGAGGATCATATCAAAAAAATTATGTTGTCCATTAGACTCTGGAGTGTTGAACATGAGGATGTAGTATGCAGATTATTCCCTTATACTTTTGAGGGAAATGCCTCCACATGGTATTTCGTTCAACAGCCCCAAACCATTGTGTCTTGGGACAAATTTGAAACTTGTTTCTTGAAAAAATTTGGAGATGATAAATCTCTGGATGTCTTGATTATGAAAATTTCCAGCTTAAAGATGAATCCTAAGGAAAAAGTGAAAGATTTTAACCAAATATTTCTTACTTTAAAGAATAAAATCCCTGCAGATTCAATGCCCGCTGAAAGTTTAATCGTTGCATATTATGTTAAAGCCTTGCACAATAATATAGCCATGTGTCTCAAAAGGTCTAAAACGAACACGTTGCTTGAAGCCTTTGAGGAGGTAAGCCAAATTGAAAAGGATATTTTGAGCCTAAAAGATAATCTTAGTAGTGAAGTTGAAACAAATTCATCCTCTAAAAAGAAAATAGAGATCCTTACTAGGCCTCCTCAAACTAAAAATTAATCGGAAACTTTAGACTTAGAAAGCTTGCAAAAAAATTTCCAAAATTTATCTAATCAGGTCGTTGACTTGAAGAGATCAGTCGAGGAGGCATCAACAAGCAAAGGAATTTTCAAACCTCCCTTCAGAAAACCTTTTCCTCCCAACTGGCCAAACCCGACCACTAAAGGTCTAAATTTTGAAAGTTTACAGTACACTTTGCAAACCATCTTAGAAGCACATGATAATTCTGCCTCAACCCCTCCTGAAAATTCTGAAGACGTAGTTGAGGAAGAAGAACCTAAAGAAGAGGAATCGCCTCCCAATGTCTTTGGTCACTTCTTGGACAGTATCTTCCAAGAAAATTTCAAAATTGTTCACCCCTACAACACAAGAAGAAAAACACAAAACAAACCTTATTCTAAAGTCAGTAAAAATGTGTTTCCAAAACAGTCAAAGCAAGCTGGAATTAAATAGATCTTAGCAGTTGTAGTTTTAGAATACGATTTAATTGAGAATCTAAAAAAACTGAGAGCTAATATTTATGTCTTTGAGCTGCTGAAATTTCCCCTTATTTTGCAGAAAATGCTTCAAAATATAGCTGAAAATAGTAAAAACACCGATCCTAGCAGCAAGAAATCAGCAGAAATCGATTCAAATACTGCCAAAAAAATCCCAACTAAAACAACATCTGAACTTCCAGATAAAAGGGATTTAGCAAGAAAAACTGTAGCAAATGTAAATAAAATTGTTTTAGGGACAACGGCTAAAAATCAGCAGAATTATGCTATTAATGCTCGAAAAAATGTCCCGCCTTTTTTGTTAACCTTTGAAATTTTTAATAGGAATGTACATAATTGAATGGTCGATTCTGGTGCATCATCAAATGTGATGCATCTATCTATATGTCAAAAAATTAATGCAAAAGTTAAACCTTCTGATCTCAAGATCATCCAGCTAGATCGAACAAACGTTAAGGTAATTAGTGAGCTTAAGAATGTTTTGGTTAGATTATCTTCCAATCCTAAGGTTCATCAAATAATTGACATTATCGTTGTTGATATCCCTGAAGTTTATGGTTTGTTTTTAAGAAGGTACTGGTCAGAATAGCTGCATGGTTACTTTGCCACAGATTGGTCTCATTTGTGGCTACCTAAAAATGGATAGCCCAACAAAATCAGGATAAACAGAGAATGTTATCTTAAGCATACCATGATGGATCTAAATGACGCAAACGAACCTTTCACTGTATCTACCAATTCATTTGAAATTCGAGGAATGAATGCCTTCTTTGGTAATTTCATGGCCGAAATTTCTCCTATTACTAATCTTGGGCAGCAATCGAAAGTTATGACTTGTACTCAGACATCAACTTTGCCAAGTATGCCAAGTACTGCTGACAAAGCCCAAATCTGGTCATTGTACTTTGATGGATCCAAATCCAAAGAAGGAGTAGGTGCAGGTTGTGTGCTCATCGATCTTGCAGGTAATAAAACTTTTATTGCTTTCAGGCTAGAGTTTGAGTGCACTAATAACACCACCGAGTACGAAGCACTTCTACAAGGACTTAGGAAAGCTTTCGATATGGACGTGCAAAATTTGATGGTATTTGGTGATTCAGAAATCATGGTTAAGGAGGTAAGAAATGTCATACATTTCTTATCGCCACATCTGAAAAGATACCAAACCGAGGTATGGAGTTTCATGCAAAAAAATTTAGCATTTAACATAAATTCCATCCTTAGATTAAGTAATTTGGAAGTTGATTTATTGGCCAATGTTGCTTCTAAACTATTACCCACTTAAGGTCTTTCCCCTAATGTGTTTTCGATTGAATTGTTGTTCAGGCCGTCGATCCCGGATAACATCACAAACTGGAGAGTATTCGATGATGATCAACAAATCATCAACTTTCTGCACATGGAAGACACCTTCCAAGGTGTAGTCATCGATGAAGGCACTCATGATGAAAACCTCCAAAATTTCATGGTAATATCAGATCCTAGATCTCCTGAATCGACTTCTGATCTGGTAAACTCTATCCCCGGATCTATTGTAAGACTAAAGAAATTTTATGACTTGCATGATAAATTTAGAGGGACAGTTAATTGTAAAATGAACAATTATTCTTTGATTTATGAGACGATTAATTTAGGAACAAAGGAAAATCCTCAAAATATCAATCTAGGAACAGGATGTTCCGAGCAAGAACGATCTACTTTTATAAAATTGTTTAAAGAATTTAAATATGCTTTTGCCTGGACGTATGATGACTTGAAAACATTTGACCCCAATATAATACAACATATCAACCCCATGAAACCCCAGACACAACCTTTTCAACAGAAATTGAGGAAGATGCACCCTAAATTGGAACCCACCGTTAAAAAAGAACTGAATAAATTACTAACTGCAAAGATATTTCCCGGTAAGGCACACACAATGGGTGTTTAATCTAGTCCCTGTAAGGAAGAAAAGCGGTGAAATTCGGCTCTGTGCCGATTTTCATAACCTTAACCGAGCATCTGATAAAGATAAATACCTTGTTCCTCCAATGGAAAAAATTCTACAGCAAGTGTCTGGTTATGAAAGACTATCTTTGCTAAATGGATTTTCGGGATACAACCAAGTTCTTATGTCTCCCTCAGACCAACTTAAAACCACTTTTCGTACCCCATGGGGCACTTATGCCTACAGGAAAATGCCTTTTGGACTGATAAACTCTGGTGCCACTTTCCAGAGAGAAATGGGCATTGCTTTCTGTCGCCTCATTAACCAGTCAATCGTGGTATACCTTGATGATGTCACTGTATTCTCTAAAAAAAAGAAAGATCACTTGTCTCACCTCAGGGTTGTCCTGGAACGATGTTGCAAGTTCGACATATCTCTCAACCCTAAGAAATCAGTCTTTGAAGTAGAGAAAGGTAAACTACTTGGGTTTATATTGTCTAAAAACAGAATGATTATTGACCCTGAAAGAACCCAAGCTATCGCTAAA
Organism: Picea sitchensis; assembly: GCA_010110895.2. Lineage (NCBI taxonomy): Eukaryota > Viridiplantae > Streptophyta > Pinopsida > Pinales > Pinaceae > Picea > Picea sitchensis. The sequence goes on along the minus strand of SNQJ01S0012083.1, from coordinate 127,171 downwards.
CTTTCCCCTCCCTCTTCCAAAAAGGCCATGCAGTCTTTTTTGGGCAAGATTAATTTCATCAGAAGGTTTGTCCCAAGTTTCTCGGAAATGGTAAGACCATTACAAAATTTAATTAAAAAGGATGTTCTGTACCGTTGGGGACCATAAGAAATCCAGGATTTCAATTCAATTAGAAAAGCAATAATAGAATCCCCTTCCTTGATGAGTCCTGATTGTTCTCAGGATTTCACTCTTTACACTTTTGCGTCTGATCGATCTTATGTTGTTGTGTTAACATAGAAAAACAATGAAAGCAATGAGATACCCATTGCCTTCATGAGCTCATATTTCAAAGGAGTAGAGATTAACTACCCTATAGTAGATCAACAGGCATATGTTGTTTTTAAAGCAGTGAAACACTTCCGGTTATACCTGCTGAAATCCAAAACCAAGGTTATTGTTCCTTACCCAACTGTAAGAAACCTATTAGTACAAAAGGAACTGGGTAAGAAAAGGGCAAATTGGATGACGTCATTACAAGAGTATGACCTCGAAATAATCCCTACACATATTGTTAGAGGTCAAGGCCTATGTAAACTAGTGGTTGATTCAGTTGAAGAACGGGAAAATCAAGTCAACACCTTAACTGTAAATCAATATAATGAAAAACAAATCAGTTGTGCACAAGTTATTATCAATTCTTGGTATGATAACATTAAATTTTATTTGACACATGGATCTTCTCCCCGTAATATTGATCCTAAAAATAGAAGAGCACTTAGGATAAAAGTTGCATCTTTCTAGTTAATCAATGATGTATTATTTCGAAATGACTTTGATGGTGTTCTTATGCGTTGTTTGGAAAAGGAAGAGACGGAGAGAGTGTTATCTAAACTCCATGCAAGTGAAGCCAGTGGTCACTTTGGTGGAGATACCACTGCTCACAAAGTGCTAAGAGTTGGGTACTATTGGCCTACTTTGTTTAAAGACGCCTATGCAATGTGTCGTAAATGCATAATCTGCCAAAAGGCTACAGGATGGGTGAAAAAGATAGCATTCCTTTTGTAGCCTATTACTGTAGATTCTCCTTTTCAGCAATGGGGCCTTAACATCGTAGGACCAATCAATCCTTCTTCGTAGTAGCAGCACAAGTATATCCTTACAACAACAGATTATTTTACTAGATGATCTGAGGTTGTACCTTTGAAAGTGGTGAACACAAATCAGGTAGTGTCTTTCCTAGACTCTCATATCATCGCTCGATTCGACATTATCGAATGTATGGTCTTTGATAACGCCTCTTACTTTTCATCCCTTGATATGAACGTTTTTTATTTGGAAAAAGGGATCAAACTAAAGTATTATGCAATCTATTATCCTCAAGGAAATGGCCTAGCAGAATCAACAAACAAAAATTTAATCAAGATTATTAAGAGGACAATTTCAGAAAATCACAAAAATTGGCACAATGCACTGTATAATGCACTTTGGGCTGATAGGGTAACCCCAAAGGCCTTTGTTGGTAATTCCCATTTCTTTCTCATCTATGAAAGAGAACCAATTCTCCCTCTGCATTTTTTACTTCCCTCACTGCAATTTTCGTAGAAAGTTCAAGAAGAGGAGTGCCCTCCTCTAGAAAATTGAATAAACACCTTATTGAAACTAGAGGAAGTGAGAACACAAGCAAAGCAGAAACTGGATCAGCATCAGCAAATTGTAAAAACATGGTTTGATTCAAATTCTTCTTAAGATAGGAATTTCGATGTCAGAGACTTGGTTCTCAAGTGGGACAAAGCTCACGAGGGAAAAGGGGAACACACCAAGTTACAGAATCTGTGGTTGGGACCATTTGTAATTTCTGAAAAATTGGGTCCCGACTATTTCCGTCTGCATAATTTGGAGGGACATCCAGACACTTTCCCAGTGAATGGCTAGGCTCTCAAAAGGTATTTCACCTGATGATTCCAGATTCACTCCTTTGTACATATTTTGTTTTTTTAATTTTCTTTTATGTTCTTTTAATTTTGGTTCTTTTCATTTTGCTTGTTTTTTATTTGTTTTTGAATAATTATGTCTGAGTTACCATTTCGTTTGTGGAAGGGAAATCATAATTTTTATCCAAGAGCAACAGTTGACGACTCCTCAAAGCACTAGTGTTGTAAATGCTAAAACTCGGATCAACAAAAGTAAATTTATGTTCAAAATAGTGTTCCTGGTTTCTCTTTAAAATTACAAGAAGACACGATTATCATTAATAAAACTCTTAACAGTGTCCTTGTTTTTAAGGAAAACAACTCAATTATACCTTCTTGTCCTCGAGATGGTTTMTTAACAGAAATYTAAATGTCCAGATCATGATGAAGGTCTTCAAACGAGAAAATAAGTTGTAAAAGATTAAGTTTTGTTTTCAAAATTTGAGATTTTCCACATCACCCCGCTCTCTTGAATATCCCAAAGWTTCTGTGAAATTGTAAACAAATTCTAGAGGGTTGWAAGCACTACAAGGTGTGGAAAGTGTYTGTAAACCCGCTGAGACACTGAAAAGGTCTGCTGACARTGGGTAAATGCAAGCACAATTCCAAGGCAACTTCATTGAGGTACTGAACAGGCCTGCTGGCAATGAAGAAATGTCGGGTTTAAGAAAATTAGCAGGTATGTCTTTTTGGAATTGATCAAAAGTAAATATGTTATTTATCTTGAATGCACAACTTTTAGACAGGATAGAGGTGTTAGAGTGGGTTAAATGACATCCATGTCGAGGCTATGGATGTCTTCTGGCAGCAGTGGCCCTGTCAATAGTATCGGAGTCGGTTGCCTAAACATCGTTTCGCTCGTAATCTAGATTTGATACCAGATTGCATCTCTGACAGAAACACATATGATGCTAGACTGTGTTATTTTCTGAGTTTTGATCAGGATGCTTGACCTGTTGTCAACTGTTTCTTAAAAAATCATTCTTTCTAATTCACCCTAACATGGATTTTCTGGTGATGCGGAGATAATTGTTTCATCCAGTACGTCGCTATTGTTGGCAACCACACATGATTTTGATATTTAACATGATCGGATGAAATTGCATTTTTTTGTAGCTGCAATCACATCAATTATGTAAACATTTTTGTGAGTTTCAAAATGATTGTTGGATTAAAAGATCTCCTTATTAATTTCTCATTGTTTGCATTTTCGTTTGTTTTATGTTTAATTCATGAATGCAAGCATGAATTAAACATAAAACTTAGCTTGGTGTTATAATTTTTTGTGCCTTAGAAACATCTTTTTAAAGGTCACCCATATTTAATTAAAATAAAAATCTTATGAAATGGTTGTTGGATCCATTTTTTGTGTTAATACGATTATTATTGTTTCAATGTTTTGATAATTCATTATCGAATTTCTTTGATTCATGAAGAACTTTGGTTAATAATTTGATGGTCGCATCAACATTCATGCCAATGAGTACAAATCTGTTGTACTCGCGTTCTCACCTTACCTTGTTGGCTCAAAACATTAATGAAGTTATTCATTGTCTGCATAGGGTTGTGTACTCTTGGGTTTTTGGCACTCATCGCAAGAGACGTTAAGGGATACAATGAACCCTCTAGTTTTCGTTCCAACTATCCGAGTTATGATAACCCCCAGGCTCTATTATTTTCATGTTTCCACTCTCCATTCAGACTTGTTTCTATTGCTCGCATGATTGGAACCTAAAACTATTCTGAGTAATCTCTATTGTGTTCTAGTTATAGTGATCATGGCGCTCGTCGTTCGCATAGAGCCAAATGGATGTCAGGCCTTACTTTCCCATGATGATGTGATTGAGGACCTAAAGAATCATGGCTGGGATATATTCCTTAATAAATTTGAGGGTTATAATCTTCAAGTAGCAGAAGCCTTCGCACGAACCTTTGATGGTTTCAAAGCCAAGATTGGAGACATACACTTAGATTTGACCAAGGAATTCGTGAGCAAAGAAATAGGGCTCCCATCAAAGGGCGAGAGGTGGTTCAAAAACGCCCAAATAGAAGAAGTTTCGTGGAGTTTTTTTATGACATCTTGTAAAACCACTTACTGCATCAAAGGTATTCTTATCACTCTTATAAAACCTAGATCGCATAGTTTGTTGTTAATTCTGAAACAATTTGTTACATGCAAAGGTCAATACGGACTGGTCTTTCTCTTCCATATCCGTTTTCTGATGAATTTCATAGGTTTCGATTTAGATATGTCATTTTACTTATTGATGAGTCTCTATAAGATGTCCAAGCGTTACAAGCGACAGGCTGTCAATTTGAGCTTGTTCCACCATGGATTGGTTAAAATCTTGTTGATGTATCATCTGTCGACCATAGGTGACAGTTGGGAGATCTTTTTGATGAGGAATGGTTTCACCCAGGATGATCCTACATCCAACCCTCTCTTAATTCCAAACCCTAAATCGGACGGGCCAGTGGTTAAAAGTCAGTCCGTAAATTCAATTGACGAACCAAATTTTATCGATAAAACCCTTCTAGATAAAGGATTATTGTGTAGATCTCCTGAATAGGTGACTCCCGAATTGGAGGGAAATGATCCTCATGTGCCTATGAACGATGCTAGTGTTGAGACTGATGTTAAGAAATGTTGTAAAGGAAGGAAAGAATAGTGCACAGACTTGGGTTTCAAGAACAAGAAAGCGGGTCATCTAATCTCTAGGAAACTAAGGAACCGAAATGATACTCATCTGAGCTCGATCGATCCGATTGAGATCGATGAGGGTTCAGATCTTGAGATAGAGGATTTTCTAGTTTGGGAAGATCCAGAAATTCAGGGTTCCACGAGGGAGGTTATCATTCATACTGAGCCTTATCATTTCGTGACAAATTTACCACCATGCCTTAAAGGTAAAGAAGCATTATTGGGTATCAGGAAATATCTGAAGCAAACAACAGGTAAGACTGAAGCACCCTTGGTTGATTGTGTCCTTTGTCAACCTTCCATCTCCCCTGTACACTGTGATGGTTGTTTCGAGTGGGTTGAGCGTTACTATACCGACATTCCTCTCTTACATACCCGAATTAAAGCTTTGACTGCTCAGAATGATTTGTTGAAACAAGAAAACCTTGATCTCAAGGTGCATGCAGAGAGGGAGATTAAACATATCAAGAGATCTGGAAACATAATCATTAAGAATGCGACCATTGTCAAGGCAATAATAAACTCTGAACTATCTGACCCTTCTTTAGTTAACTTTTAATGGTAAAACAATTTTATTTTCCTTTCATTTTATTTATGTTATTTAATTCAAAATAAGTAGATTTGAAGTTTGATTTCATTTACTAAAATTAAGACTGGCTACAAAATCTTTGATTTTGTTGCCAAGTCTCTTGTAATAAAAAAATAGTTATTAGTAATTGTTTTTCTAATTCATCAAATTGGTTTTTTTTCTCGAGAAATGGGAGATTCTGCTGCTAATTATTCGGAGGAAATATTTTCAATCATACGCCTAAATGATTAGTAGTTTCTCTTTCTTTATGTYTTATAAAAACTTTGATTTAATKTTTTAGTAAACCAACTCAATTATGAGTGGTTTCTAATCCACTATTTTTGTAATATTACTTGATTTTGGGAGATTCAACTCTATCCTATGAGATATGAGTATTTGGATCCTCGGTTACTTTAAATATTGTTCAATTTGTTAGTGAAAGACATCTTTGCTTGAAACAGATTATGGACATGTAATTCTCAGAACTGAATGGACAAGTTGTTCATATTTCGGCTTTAGACCAGCGTGACACTGTCCCATTTATGTTTTGCCTCTTATATTATGGGATATTAATATGTTACACAACTTTAGTTTCAATAGCATATAATGTTTCATTTTATTCATCGCTTTAAAGTTTGTCTATAATTTGTTGTTTCATATATTATATATGTGATCGTTATTTCACTTTAATATCAGTGATTTATACTTGATGTTGAGTTTATATATCATATGAATGTGACACATTAAAATTTCTTTAACTGTAAACATTCATCATTACAAGGTCACTAGATCTATATGTTTATTCTTCTGTTCTTATATCCTTGCTCCCGAAAACACCTTGAGTTTACTCGGGAGATGTTAGCATATGCATGTTTCAGATTTTTCTCACAGGCAAGATAACTGGAAGTTTGGATTGCACAGGGATATAAACACGATATAAGGCTAATCTTAGGTTAGTTTTGTTTACATTTAATTTATGTTATTAGTTTATTTTTCAATGAAATGAGGCAGTTTAAATTGGCTATGGCCCTTATTCTGTTCTTGTTTCAAACTACGTTTTATTAGTATCCTTAGAATTCATAGATTTGAAATTCTAAAACAAAAAATATAAAAATATGCACTTTCTTTATCTGCTTCGCCAATAATTAAAAAAAACATTGGTTTCGCAAGACATCCACCAAAACTTGTAAGTTGTAAATATTTTGTTCATAATCACATGTTCATATTTATGTTTTTGTTTAGTATTTGTAAATTATTAGATTTGTGTATGTAGTATCGTAGTTATAGCTTTAGGTTAGTTTATCTTCTTTCATTATTTTAGGACCTTAGTTGGCTAACGGAGCCATTAAACCCGTTAGGAGAGATCATACCAAATGGATTGGGTTAAATAGACAACCCCAGACCGAATCTATCCTTGCAGTTGACGGTGTGTCACTTACACCCATCAACAGGCTTCTTTGTTGCACCCTGTGGTGGACATTTCCTCCTCCTCCTCGTTCATGTGTCTTGCGCTTTGGTTTCCCAATTCTTTTGATATGGCTAGGGGAAGCTCTTCCCGCCGAGGTCGTGGTGGCACCTCGCGCAGACCCAGAACTCGGTTGGGCTTTCGCTTGGTGGACGCGATTGAAAACTCGACTAAAACCTATCGTTCTATCGCCCCTATGGAAATTCAATAAAAAATGGACTTGGCCAAGGCAGATGTTCACTTTTTAAGTAGGTTCATCCCTGATGATGAGGTGACGAAGACCACCAACTTGTGGGTTCCTGATACTGGCATTGTCCAAGGGCGGTCCTCACAGTACTTGAAAACTGTGGACATTTATTGGCACCTGAAAACTCTGATGGGCAGAGTTATGTTGGACCACCATGAAGCTCACCAAGAAGTTATCATGCAGCTCGATGACGTGCGACTCCAGATCAAGTTGGTCGACCATAAGCTGAACCTGATTGCTGACAAGATGGTCATCATGGACTTGTCTAATTTGGACTATGTTCATCCCCAATTTCCAACAGCAGCATCCAAAACCATTAGCTAATTTTTTATGTTGTTTCGTCTATGTTTTTTGTTAAAATACCAAAGAGGTTTGGGTTTACCACCTCCGTATAGTAGACTAAATAAGAAAAGTAGAAAACACAGAGGAACTAGAAGCTATCCCTATTTTAGTTTATTAGTTATAGACATTAGACATACCAAGCAAATCTAGAATGACAATGTTATGTTTTGTTGTTGGTCTGATTTCCCTGCGGGCAGGCCAGCAGTAATTTTTTTTTGTATAATATCTTCTCATCAGTAATACAAAGACTCGATATTATATATATATATATATATATATATATAGCTTGAGTGGGCCTAATGGTTAAGAACATGTGTTTCCTCTTAAGAGGTCATAGGTTCAAATCCAGAGGGGGGTAGCGTATGTATACCTTCGTAGACTTTACGAGTCAAATCATTAGGTGGAGAGGGGTCCCTTGTCCCACAACAAGGGGGTCTCATACACCAAATTGGTGTCCTGGCTTGGTCGTGACCTTAAAAATAGATTATTATATACAACCTGAGTGGGCCTAATGGTTAAGAACGTCGGTTTCCTCTTAAGAGGTCACAAGTTCAAATCCAGAGGGGGGTAAGGTATGTATACCTCCGTAGACTTTACCAATCAAATCACTGGGCGGAGGGGGTCCCTTGTCCCATAAACAAGGGGGACTCATACACCAATTAGGTGTCTGGCTTGGTCGTGACCTTAAAAATGGATTATTATTATTATTATTCTTATTATTATATATAGGTTATTTTCATTATTATTTTTTTTAAATATGTATATATATTTTTAGATTATTGTTTTTGGAAAATTTTAATTTTTTTTCACTTCTTTTTGGGTTTTTTTTTGGACTCTTTTTTTTAAATGTTTTTTATTATTTTATTTTTTTATAATTTGGATTTTGAATATATTTTTTTGAATGTGTTTTTTCTTCATTAAAACAAAATTGTGAAGATTTTTTCCTTTCTATTCATTTATTTTTCAATGTGAATTTAAAGCAAAAGAAATATTAGTAAATAAATTTTTAAGTGACCATTTTGTATCCAATTTTGGGGTTTTTTTTGCATAGGGATCTACTGTCAAAACCATGGTTTCAAGTAGGTCTAAATGAGTTATAATTTTAACGTTTAGAGAAAAAAAAAAAAATTGCTTTAGTTAGCATCACTTTTTTATTTAGGTGTTAATTTTAAGGTTTTTTTGAGCTATTGTATGAGTTTTGAAGGTCCTGCTTGGAAAATGTTGTAATTTTGACCCCGTTTGAAAAAATGGTGCTACCGGTAGCACCACTTTTTGATTTGGGGGTTGATTTTCATGTTTTTTATGCAAAAATATGGGTTTTTTGGGCCAAAGTTCTCGGTTTTAGGTCACAATTCTCATTAAGTTGGTAATATTGTTTATGATCCTCCTTGTTGTTATGTAATAGTAAAGAGAATACACCACTTATAAAGGTAAGGAAAAGATTTACCATAGAGTAAGTTGTAACCATGAGATACGTACTTTACATAATAGATAAGCATCATGTTACGAAACGATTGTTACTTGTATCAGCTTGTGTCGATTACGGGAAAACAATACTCTACCAATAAGCACATATCACTTGATTATGCAAATAAAGTAAATGTCTTGAAACCAATAGTTACCATAATAAGGATCATGTTTATTCATGTAGATTATAACTTCGTAGATTAGCTCATGTTATTGAATGCTATAGGTTCATTGAACTCAGGTATCTTGTTTACAACAATATCTCTACAATACTTAAGGTAATATGATCTCTTACTAAGGTGTCCAGTATTCCTCTAATCAATCTAATCACATTGATAGAGCTAGTAGAAGAGTTTAATCTACTTATTCACCCATATCTATTTCTTACATGTTAATAATACTTATATTGAATACACAAGATAGAAGCCTCGTATAGTGCTTCCATAATTAGTATCACCTTCTTTCACTAGTTATGATGGATTCACTTGGAATACTAGTTACAACTGAGATAACAATGTTCTAGTGATAATACAAATTCTCTATCTATATACAAGAAGAGTTATACTAATAAGGCATAGTAGAGACTAGTAATTAATACATGTATCAAGCTTAAACATAGCATCATAGTAGTACCTTATATGTCACTAATCACCTTAAGCAATGGGAATTGAACCCCTCATATAAGAGCTTATGTATAGAGAAGGTACCATATGTTCTGCGTATAATCCAACATCATATCTTGTGTCAACATAACTAGTAATCATGATTAGATGTTTCCATACTAGTGATCTATTTTGTGTATGTGGTATAGCTATTGGTCAACTTATTCAATGGAGTTACATCTGAGTTATAGAGATAGTGTAATCAGTAAGAAATCACATATCAGCTTTCATAAAGTGTAACCATAACAATAGAATAGCATTAGTTTGTACAATGGGTCGATCAATAGTAATGTTTAAACAAATGGTTTCTATATGTTGATGTTGGCACTACACATATCCCAATGATTTTTTTTGTCTCTTCATGTCAATGGACTTTTGTCCAATGTTGTACAAATTGCATATGTTAATAGTCATCTTGTACAAAGTTCATCATTTATTTGCACTTTTGCATCAATGTCTTTATGTAATTTATGTTTATCTTTCTTCCTGCCATAAGAATGTTCATGTGTTTAAAACAATTCATCAGTTAAAATCCATATTGACTGCCTACTTTTGTAGGAAGGCATTTAGAGAGTTTTGGGTCCAGGAGGAGGACATCACATTTTTGTAGGGAGACATTATGGATAGGTTTGGGTCCAGGAGGAGGATATCACATTTTTGTAGGGAGACATTATGGATAGGTTTAGGCCCAGGAGAAGGACATCACAAAAGAGAGTTTTCATATTTGTGGCAAGTTTTTGTTATAATGAATTGTGAAATTTTATTTTCCAAGTTTTATTTACAAATCAAATTTTAATGTTGTCTCTTTTCATCATATATACATGGAAATGATTGAAGATGCAGATGTTTTGTGAAAGGAAAGTTTACAGATGGAATATGGTTTATATGGTTTATCTCCAAATATGTATAGCATTTGGAGATTACTTATTGAAAAACAATCTTCTTGGTATTACCATAGGTTTTAGTTGTAGCATTGCTAGAAATTTTCCAAACAAAACATATGTAAATAGATGGTTATTTATCTGCTTGAATAACTTGTGTGACTTGAATGCACAACATTGGTATTGAACTATAATTCCACTATAGTAATGAAGCATTTTTCCTTTAAATTTTTAGTCATTGCCAATATCCAAGGTTGTGTTAATAGTAAATACTAGAGTATGTTGTTCATTAACATGCCATCTTGTTAGACTTTCCCTATATTATACCATTTTATTTGATCTTTTGGGTGCTTTCCTATTTACCCTTTGTCTACTTCTTTAGTGGATAGAGTGGGTACACTTCATTTTGGAATTGATTGTAAATGCAATGGATACTTAAGAGGAAATACTTGGTTTTCAAATTAGTTTATGGATTAGACAATATGGATTTTGAAAATGTCATCATATTTTTTTTTCCGAAATTGTTAAACACAAAACTCTAAAAGTTGAGGTACATTATGTTCATATTTCGGGTGATGTAACTAGAATTTGCAATTTCATTTGATTGTTTGCATTCTACTTGCAGTGAATAGTCAATACTAATAATGTGGAATGTTAAATACAATATTCACTGGATATACACTAGTATGTTTTAGATCCAACTGTGTGTGTCTCAATATATATTTCATTTAATGTTGTACTACTTGATGCTCTATCAACTCTTCATTTGTCTAACAATTCATTGATTGGACAGTGTATTGGGTTATTTAGTATCCCAAATCCATCTAAACTCAGGTCTGATTTCATTGCAGGAGAGAATCCAAGTACTTTCTACAACCTTGGGTGGAGTTGGGTGATCAATAATCATGGAACGGTATAGCATTAAATGTAATATTCACTAGGATATACACCATTATGATTCAGATCCAACTATGTATATCTCATCATATATTGCATTTAATTTTGTACTATTGGGTGCTCAATAAACTCTTTTCTTCTCCTGTAACAATTCATTGATTTGACAATGTATTGGATAATTCAATACCCCAAAACCATCTAAACTCAGGTCTATTGTATGCCTCCTCATGTTGACAAGATTGGCGTTGTATGTCTCAAGTTCACAGTTCTAATATACAACACCTCAGGTTGACAAGCTTGACATTGTATGTCTCAAGTTCACACAAATTATAGACATATCAAGTTCTAGAACTTGAGAGCAACATGAGAAACCTCAACCTTTGCAACCTCTAAGTCTATATTAGACCTGAGTTTAGATAGCCTAATATATTTCAATAGAAAAATGAATCCATTAAATCTAAATAGTATGTTGGATATATTCAACATCTCAAATTCATTTAACCAAGTTTGATATGTACATCCTTAAGGCTGAGAAGCTTGAGGATGCATACATCAAGTTCACACAAATCATAGGACTGTTGTTATCCTATTTTATTTTTTATATTTATCCAATGATGTCGTTATCTTGTAAGCCTAGAGGCTTGATGGTGAAAATGTTTTCGTAGATGATGTGGTTGATTTTTAAAGTCTTCACTTGACATGTTCTAAGTATTATAGAAGGAAACAAAAGTGGGCAAGACCATCCATGATATTACTAGATGGATGCTCATCTATATACGATGATTGGAGAAGGATGGACCAACATGTAGGCCAACATATGGTATGGAGTGATTGATGGAAGGAAACATGAATGGTTTTGGAAACTTTTATTAATGAGCATGATAAATACAAGCTTTTTGTAGCATGCGATGATGAAATTTGACATTAATAATTTTTGTATGATAGTTTAATATTTTCATGTTCTTTCATTTAATATTTCAATTTTAGTGTTATATGTAAAAATTGTGTACTGATATAAAATGACATTTTTAGAGGATAATTAAAAAAAACAGGAAATGATTGAACTCAAGTCACTAATATAATTATGTACTACTCATTCTATGATTAACTGTTTGAGACTTAGATCCAAAACTCAATGAAAACCATGAAAACATTGTTTAAAACAATTTATTTGGTTTTGTTTAGAGTTCTAAAATATTTATAATATAAAGAAAATTAATGGTCTAACTCTTACGATATATGAGTCATATTTCAAGGAAATTATTCTTAGTGATTTCAAGGAAATTATTCTTAGTGGAGCGAAGCATTTCTCATCAAATTTGAACCTTTTATGCTCCATAAAAAAATATCAAGCTTCCTCCTTGTGAATGCATTACAAGAGCTCTAGAGAGACCAAGAATCCTATAATTAGGCATGATAGATATCATTTCAAAGAGGAAACACAAATACTAAATGACAAGTTCCATTCTTATTGAGTCAAAATATGTTTCAACTCTAAGAAAGATGCAATGATGTTTGAACTCTAAGGAAAACGCAATGATTTAGAGAATAAAACAAACCGTGTTTTGATCAAAATCAAATTTCATTGTTTTTTTAGTGTAAAGGTAGCTCAACAATAAATGAATAAACCAACTTATCCTCCCAAACAAAAAGTCTCTCTTTTTACAACTACATAAACATCATACATGATATCACATTTGAAAACACTTACAAGCCTTTTTATAAGAAACATTATTACCTAGAAATATTTGTAAGAAAAGTTAGTTCCATACTTGTAACCCAATTTGTTTTTACAAGATTCATCCATTAACCTTGTACAAGTAGTTTTTCATCAAAATAGTGAATACTCTCATGAAGAAATATATGTAGGAAATGATTGACATTAACATAGTGAAGAAGTAATTAAACTATGAAGTGTAAACTGCATTTTTTGAGTAAATTGGGATGTACAATAAATAGTCTATTACAAGACATAAATACAATGAAGAAGTCAATCAACCATAAGTGTGAAATACACTCTCTAAGTATTCCATTCATGGGTTACCTTATTCCAAAGTATTTTAGGGCCAAAATTAGAAATAAAACATTGAGTACACTACAAGGAAAAGATCACCTAACATAGGTTTTGTGGGGGGTTTTATTGTTACAAGATTGGGGAAAATGATCAAGAAATCCTCCACTATTGATAATGGAGGTTTTAGTGGCGAAATTAATGGATGTTCATTGATACATTAAAGTTAGTAAGGTGCACCTATGTGCCCATAATAAATACAGATTGGTGCATATTATATATTTATGAAGCATCGATGTGTATTATATATATTCAAAGCATTGATAGCCAGAAGGGTTAGCTCAAGTGGTCATGAGCCAGCTGTGAGATCTCTCCCCCTGTGATAATTTTAGTAGGTCATGGGTTCGACTCTCTTGATCCCCTTGGGGTTAGGATCCATTATCAGAGCCGACAGTTTATCTCATTTACCATCCATGGATCATGGGAAGTAATTTGAGGGTTTTTTGCAATGATTTCCTTGGGAAAAAAATATCGAAGCATTGGTGCATAATATATGTGTGATATTAACCAAAATATTTGGTTTTCATGGGAAAACATTTCAAAATATACAACTTGTAGCATTCAATTATATTGATCAACATTCATCACTAGAACTATTATCATTGATTGAGCTACTTAGATACCTTATTTATTCATAACTTATATGGAAGGATATTACAAAGTGATAATTAATCTAACGAAATGTTCAATCTCATCACAATATTGGAAGTTATAATCCCAAAACAAATGAATCAAAGAATGGTTAGTGACAAATTTTACAAAATTTGTTTATTTAGTATAAAACCAAGTTTGCTTAAACATTCATGTTGAACAATTACCAACACATTAATGGGACTAAGTTCAAAACATATAAAAAACATAATTAATAGAATGGAAATGCTTGCATTATACAACGTTTTTCTTTGCTAGTTATTGACAAAATATACATTTCTAACTCAAAATCTCCATTTCTTAACTCAAAATAACTACATACAAGTACATTCAAAATTGAAACCAACAAATTATCTATATAATACATGTATGTACTATCTAATTATTCATGGCATGATTGAAAAATCCAGATCATGTTATCTCATCCCTTAAGTGGTCTAGAGGACATATGGGGACCTGAATATTTTATAATTTTGACAACCAATTGAGATCTAGTTTTATGTGCAAACTTGTTTAAAAATTAGTACAACAATTCATAAAAAAATCACCTTATTCGAATGGACCACAAAAGTAAACCAAACAAGATGGAATCTTACATATCCATATAAATGTACTTTCAATGCAATTTTTTTTTTTGAATGATGTTTACAAACATCGTAATGGTATGCCATCTTTAATTATTTATTCATGATCAACTTTGTCATTTTCCATTTTTCTAACTTTCGATTTTTTCTTTGATTAAACCTGTATTAAATTTATGCGCACTGCACATACCAAATGACTATATTGATAGCTTATGACATCTGACTGATAGTCTTGAAAGTGAACATGACTTTCAGTTTCATGGGTTTCTTGAAAAAAAAATAGCCTTTCAGTATTATGGATCTTCTTTCATATATAAAATCGTTATCATTATAATCCTCTAAGAACTTCATCTTTCTTTATGTGCACTGCATCAAATAATATTTTACGCTCTCATGATTCTGCAAATACATCTCCTGCACCACAAAAAATACATCTCTTACAAATAAGGTCTCATATGCCAAAAAACAAATCATTAGATCAACATGTACAATTCTATATTATAAATTATAAATTATATATTTTATATCTAGCACATACATCTATGTACTGTTTAAACATAAAAAAAAAAAAAAACATTTTTGAACAATTGTAACGTTTTACCTTCTCTAACAAGATTAGAAACTCTATCATCATCGATTGACACTGTAGTGTCATTTGATTCCATATCCTCTGAGCTTGCAAGTGGCATTTTCCCCTATGTATTAATTTCTATATGTTCCCAAGCTTTAACATATTTTCCCATTTCCTTTTCACAAATCTCATCGGATTATGTGTCCTTTATGCAAATTGAAGAAAAACAAGATGCATTCATTTTATCAAGCATATACACATTTTGGTAGGATTATGTTTTAATTGAATGCAATTTTTGAGTCTCGTGTATTGTATTGGCTTCATATTAGATCAATCTATCTACATCTTGGATTCCAATATGCCAAAAATACCTGCATGGTTCAAGAATAATTTATTAAAATTAAATGAATGTTTATATGTGTGTGTGTGTGTGTGTTAGTTATCAAGATAAATTATTGATAAAATCAAGAACTTTCATACATGTACAACATGTATATGCACACACATGCACACATCCCTTGACGAATTATGTTTGTGGCTTAATGTTTCTTGGCACCATTGAACAACTTGATCAACAGATACAAATTGATCGACTTAATGGTTCACCTGGTACCTTTGAAGTGCTCATTTTACACATGCCCATGCACCGTCATGCTCTCACTTCCCATGACTAGTCTCAAAACAATTTCAACAATGTTTAATGTTTGATTTCTTACAAAGATGACACAACTAATAGAATGAATGTGAAGATTTGAATTGACCCGCACATCCATCTAACCATATCCAATGTTGATCGTATTCTATCCCACGAGATTTCAAGGAATCATATGGTAAATCAAAACAATGTTGTACATAATGAATATTGTGTGTACGATCGTCACTTATATAAAAATGATATTTTTAATGGCATGTTGATTCTCATTGGTGTTTTCTATGTTTTCAACACTTTGTTGAGCATGTCTATATAGAACGTGGAAAAGTATAGAGACTTGATCGGAATGATAATATTCACTTTGTATTTCTCTTTGTGCAGCAAATGTATAATTCTATGCAAAATCAACCACTAACAAAATCGTCTCAGGTGGAAAAACTTCATTGGATTGTTTAAATTGTAGGTCTTGTCATCGAGCTCTATGTGAATGCTTGGCATATTTATAAATTTTGTTTTCAAACTTGTTCAAAAAATCTATCACAAAGATCTTATCCTCTTGTAAATCAATCCTTTTGGAAATAACATTTGAAGAATTTGGAGTAGTAACATTGATATATTCATCTCTTTCAATTCACTGTTATATTAGACAATGATTGATCATTCATATCAATATGATACTTGGAGTGAAATAAAGCTAGATTTCCACAGTGATCACATTTCTTTCCACCAACACATTTTTTTTGGTAAAACAATTCAACTCCTCTTTCACATAGAATTTGGGATATAAAGGCACGAATTATGGAATGATGTGGTGAAATTTCCCAAAACGTTTTACCAAAATCAAGAAAAGTGTCATAATATAACTCAAATTCCACGTGATAACGACAAAAACAAGTGTCACGAACAATGATGGGTTTAACACACCATGGTTTTTGTTGCACAAATGTATTGATGGACATTTTAACTTGACTATAATTCTCTCTAAACTTATTGAACAATTCTATTTGTGTCATTTTCAATAAATGTTTTGGATACTCTTCATATTGTCTTTGTGTTATTCTTCGTTGCAACACATCCCTTACATTTGGTGAAATGAGAGAATTTTCCAACCAATATTCATGGGCCTTAGTTGTATCATCTTCTGCAAGTATATCTTTGTAAGGGTGTCTACAAATAACTATCCAACAAACAAGTTTATCATTTTCATCTATTTGCAATCAGAATTTTCTATGTTTGTACAAAGTTTTTCTTGAGGTACCTGACACTTTTGTCATATGTTGTGTCAAACAGTCTTTTACAGTGCTAGAGGAAACAATTGTTGTTTGTATTACTCTATGTGCAACATTGACATCTTTTTTTCTAGATTTTCCAAAAGATTTTAATGCATATGTTATATTTCCCAAGACACTCTATTTCACCTTTCTATATTTTGTCGTTTTTTTAATACCAAATAATGATGTAGTTTCTTTTAGCTTTTTCGACATTATCAAACCTCTCAAAATTTGAGCTTGTGTTGCTATTGATCCATCTTTGAAATATTTATCATAAATATTTTCAACACGATATTGTATATAATGGTTAGTTTTTGTCCCCAATTTTGTCAATATCAATATTTCCTAGCATTTCATCATCAATGTTGATATCTGTTGCATAAATTTCAATATAATTTAAAAACATAAATTAAATCTATTAAATTTTAAAACGCTTGAAATTAACATAGATTCAATTTTCTAAGTTGTAAACATAAAAATTTCAAATAAATGTTGTATACAAAATACACATTTTTTAAATTAGATTTATTAGAAAACTAAACGGGCAATCATAAATTAATTAAAATCTACAAGTGTTGAAATCATGTATTATGTGTGTGTGTGTGTGTGTGTGTGTGTGTGTGTGGAATTCTGCTTCATTTTCAGTTTCAACGACTTCATCAATGTTATGAGACAAATCTATTTATATTTTTTTCAAAATATAAATTCCAACTTACAATCAATTATATTACACAATATTTTTTTGAATTCTAAACATTATCTATAATATGTATGCATACCTGGTTCGATTTCTTCTTATTGACCATCAAGATGCAAATCTCTAATTACATTATCATCACTTGTTTCTTCAATATTTGCACGTTGTTGTTTCTTTCTTCTATAGTTCTCTTTCGTCTATTCTATACGACGAGCATCATCCCGAGTGCGATTATATTTTCTCTCTCGCTCCCTTTTGTTGCCCATGATTATTCAATCTGTAAGGGTTTAAAAAAAAAATCACTTCTTAAATAACTTGGAAAAAATTGCTCAACAAACCAAGTTGTTTTAAAAGAAATTTTGGATAAAAATTGATGTTAAACAAAAGTTAAAAAAAAAAAATTGATTTTGAAAAAATTTGCTTGAGAAAAATTTCTCTATGACAAAATTTATTCTAAAAAAATATAGACTTTGAAAATAATTGTTTAAGAAAACTTACCTTAAAACAAAACGCTTTGATATAGGAAGAAATCGCTTATGAAAACCTCCACTTACAACAAAATTGTTGAAGAAAACCTTTAACTGAGAAAGTGTTGCCCCAAAAAGTGAAAAATAGTGAAAATGTTGCTAAAAAAACTGGAAAAATATATGTGTGTGTGTGTGTGTGTGTTGCCCAAGAAAACCAAAATAGTGAAAATGCAAAGTGAGTGTGTGCACAAATGTGATAATAAGATTTCGGCCGAACAATTTATATGTTTGCGTGCTGAAACGTCATGTTTTGTGTTGAAACGTCGTGTCCCCCTATTTTTTTCTAACTGATAGATGTTTCTATTTTCCACTTTTTGGTCGAACTACAACTTTTTCGGTTGAAAGTAAGTCATTTTCGGTCGAAATTTATTTTTTTCCATTAAAACTAACTTTCAGTTGAACTATTAATTCGACCAAAAACCTGTAACTATGACACTTTTCATAAAAGTATGTGTTCACTTCAGCGTACTCCAACTTGGGAAGGAGAGAACTCCTCTGGTTTCATAACTAGTACCAACATTTTCATAATTGAATATATTTTCATTTGATACAATTTGAATTCAATTTAATTGATTTTTAGTAGTTTTAATTAATTTTATAAAAACATGTCTGCATATTTTTTTTAGATCACATAATGATCAAGTAAAATGAAAAATCATATATGCAATAATACACAGTAAAAAATTATGGAAAATTTATATTATGGAACTTTTCACCATTATCTTCAAAAGGGTATTTTTAGATTTTACTTTTAAATAAAAATCAAGGAAAATACATGGTGTCAATCTAAACGTGTTTAAAATCTGCAACTTTTTCAGATTGGTCAAATTTAAAAAATTGTAGTAATTATAATATTCATCTGTTGTCTTCAAAACTATACTCATACTTTAATAGAGTATGTTTAGATTGTTGCAACATATTTCGTTTTTCATTGAAAAAAGTTTAATAATGAATAAATTCATGTCAATAAACATGACTCATTATTAGTGCCTTCATTTTTAAGGAACATAATGTCAAACAATTGCTAAATTTGTTGGAATTTTAATTTTTCTAGTTATGCAATTAGAATTACTTAATCCAATAGCAATTGTAGTAGGATCACTGAAAGATAGACAGTCACATATACAATAGAACACAAAGATTATCTTGGGAAACCCTAGTGCGGGAGAAAACCCAACAACCAAAATCCTCAATATAGATTCCTTCAACCAGTACAATGATGCGCTATAGCTCTCCAAGAAAGACCAAGACCAAAACACCAAAAGAACTAGTCTCCAAGACTTGTGCGCTACACCTTATGCGCTCCAAGATGAACAAGAGAAGTGTGTGAGTGTGTCCAAATGAGAGGAACCTATCCTCTATTTATACACAACCATGTCTCTTGAAGGGACATGACTTTTGACCTAACTAACCCATAAAACAGGGTCAACTAGCCACAATGGGGCTTTTTACAATTATAAGTAAAATACCAATAATATAATAATTTATGTTGAGCGGACTTGTACAATATAATTATAATAACCTTTTAAAGGTTTGACTAAAAAAAATATACAAGAATATCTTCCGTAGTTACACCAAAAATATTAACAAAATTGACTTAATAAAAAAAATTCCAAAAATAATCAATAGAAAATTAATAAAATTCATGACAAATTTTGTTTTTATTTTAAAGTGAAATTCTAAGTAAAATAAAAAAGTACTTTTGTTTATCGGAAGTTGAATAACGTCTAAAAATATATTTTATTTTCTCAAAAAACAAGGAAAATAGACACCCAGATTCATGTTTCCCCCCCCTATTGGTACCTCAAATCTGCTAGATCTATCTACTGATACCTCATATCTCCACTAGATTTGTCCATTGGTACCTTAGATCTGTTAGATTTTCCTGTTGATACGTTCAATCTATTAGATCTTCTTGTTGGTACCTTAGATCTGCTCCCTAGAAATTTGTACTTCGATTATTGGTTGTTAGGTTTTCTTCTCCTTGTTGCACTATTTGCATTTTCCTCCTTTGGATTTGATCTCTAGATGAAAGTGCTTCTTCACCTTTGTTGAGATCCCCTTGAATCACAGTCCTTCATGACTTAAGCACTTGAGAAAAGTATTTCTTTACTCTTGTCCTTGATCCCCTTGAGTCACGATCTTTTGTGACTCAAGCACTTGAGAAAAAGTCTTTCTTTGCTCCTAAGTGGATGATCCCCTTGAGTCACAATCCTTCGTGACTCAAGCACTAGAGAAAAAGTCCTTCATTGTTCTTCTGTGAATGTCTTTCTCCTTCACCTACCCTTACTTTTATAATATTGAGTTATGATCAAATTAAACATAACCCTAATCTCCAAAGTGATTAACGGTTGAGATTAGATCTCATCTCACTTGAGATCAATGGCTAAGATTCATTTAATTCACTAATGTTAATAACCTTAGCATTTGGTTAAACTAAACTCATTTTGATTACCAAAAGGACTTTAATAATTCTTTTAATTAAAGTAAATTACTAAGGTTGAAGACTCTAGACGACTTCCACACATCTAGACACTTAGACCTGTGCAGAAGTACCTATCTGGTGCTACAAACATCAACATATATTACAACAAATCAGC
>SNQJ01S0012083.1:50568-98193 GCA_010110895.2 Picea sitchensis | reverse complement strand
GGCTAGAACAGGGCACGTGCTCATAACCTCCTTCATTTTGTCAAATGTCTGCTGTGAGTCCTCTGTCCAATGAAAAGCATCCTTCTTGGTCAAGTCTGTGAGTGGTGCTCCTAATTGTGAAAAGCCCTTGATGAACTGCCTATAGTAACTGCATAACCCAAAGAATCCTTTTAGCTCCGTGAGGTTCTTGGGCGTTGGCCAATCCAAAATGGCCCTGATCGTTTCCTGATGAACCTGTACTCCCTGCTCACTGATGATATGCCCCAAGTACAATAGTTCTCTCATGCCAAATTCACATTTGGATTCCTTGGCGTATAATGACTGTGCCTACATAATATCCAAAACCTCCCCCAAATGTGCCAGATGCTCATCCCATGTCTTGTTGTAGATCAATATATCATCGAAGAATACCAGAAGGTACTTCCTCAACTGTCCTCTAAAAATATGATTCATGCAAGACTGGAAAGTGGTTGGTGCGTTGGTCAATCCAAACGGCATGACCAAGAACTCAAAGTGTCCAAAATGGCACCTGAATGCTATCTTCTCAATGTCCTGCTCCCTGATGCTGATATGATGGTATCCTAACCATAGATCAATCTTAGTGAAGAAGACTGCCCCATGTAACTCATCCATCAACTCATCTGTGTGTGGGATGGGGTACTGATTCTTGATCATTTTCTTGTTGAGCGCTCTGTAATCGATGCACATCTGTAACGTGCCATCCTTCTTTAGTACCAAAACGACTGAAGATGCAAAAGGACTCATGTTGGGCATGATGTGCCCCATAGCGAGCAATTCTTTAATTTCTTTCTCAATCTCGTCCTTGAATTTCTTGGGGTGCCTATAGGGCGTTGTAATCACCGGTGTAGCCCCTACCTCTAACTCAATCATGTGCTCAAAACCCCTGTCGGGCGGTCTCCCTGGTGGTATCGGCCCAAATACTGGCTCATACTTGTTAAAATATTGTGTAACTGCAAAGAATATTCTTATCCCCTTTTGGGGATAAAGATAAAATATATTTATTATTGATTAGATCAATCCCCTTTTGTGGATTGATCATGTCGGTCATTGTAATTGACCAAATCCCCTTTTGCGGATTGGTCAAACCCTAATTGTAATAGGCTAAATAAGAAGTCGGCCCCAATATATATTAAAGAGGCCCCATAATATATTAAAGGTGGTTATAACCACCCAGAAGAAGAAGTCGGCCCTGCCAGTGAAGAGACACTTCCACACGTTCCAGAATTGTATAAATAAGAGAGGCCAATGCATCATTTGAATACACACTCAACTCACTCATCTAGTGCGCAAGTTTTGAAGGAAGTTAAAGTTGCCGGTTGCTGGAAGAAGGAAGAGAGAGAGGTATGTTGCTCAGTGTTGGATATTCTCTGTTGTCTGGTTCATTATCTTGGCATTGTATTGGCTATCTATATTAAGGAATTTTTGCTGGGTTTTCTTCCCCTTGAGGGTTTCCCAGGATAAATGCTTGTGTATTCTTGTGATTGTGTTTCTCTCAGTGATCCTGTCTATGCTATTGTTNATAGATATGCCAGTCAATGATCATGATGCCAGATGACCAAGTGGAAGATATTGATGCCTCTTGTTAACCAGTCAATGATGCTATCCAGTCAATGATGTTTCCCAGTTGATGATGCTATCCAGTGGATCCGCTACCTAGTTGATGTTGACATCCGGTGACCTGTCAAAAGATAAAGAATATCCTTCTTGTTAAGAGGGAGTGTTAAAATATTGTGTGACTGCAAAGAATATTCTTATCCCCTTTTGTGGATAAAGATAAAATATATTTATTATTGATTAGATCAATCCCCTTTCGTGGATTGATCATGTCGGTCATTGTAATTGACCAAATCCCCTTTTGCGGATTGGTCAAACCCTAATTGTAATAGGCTAAATAAGAAGTTGGCCCCAGTATATATTAAAGAGGCCCCAGAATATATTAAAGGTGGTTATAACCACCCAAAAGAAGAAGTCGGCCCTGCCAGTGAAGAGACACTTACACACGTGTCAGAATTGTATAAATAAGAGAGGCCAGCGCCTCATTTAGACACACACAACTCATTCATCTAGTGCGCAAGTTTTGAAGGAAGCTGCAGTTGTCGGTTGCTGGAAGAAGGAAGAGAGAGAGGCGTGTTGCTCAGTGTTGGATATTCTCTGTTGTCTGGTTCATTATCTTGGCATTGTATTGGCTATCTATATTAAGGAAGTTTTGCTGGGTTTTCTTCCCCTTAAGGATTTCCCAGGATAAATGCTTGTGTACTCTTGTGATTGTGTTTCTCTCAGTGATCCTGTCTATGCTATTGTTATCTAGTAAATTGAAAGTAACCTAATAATAGCAGAAACTTTAACAAACCTAATAAGGAGGCTTTTGTTCAAGTCAGACTTGCAATTTTTCATTATGCATAAAACCTGATAAACACCAAATGGAATATTCTAAATCTAAAATATTACTCTTGACAGGATAATGATCCAAGGATAATCCTTGCAGTACTATTTGGTGATATTGACAGTTTAAACTTTAAACAAACACTTTTCATACAGTATTTCAAGCCTGAAAGGAAATGAATCCAACCTGAGGAAACCACAGTGGTGATTTTGCATTGATCTCAGAATGTTTATCCTTGGTATGCATATCAAATGGCCATTTCTCCTTTTTCCTCTTTTGGCTCTGATCAATGTTAATGCTTTCCCACTGAGAGCCTTTTTCATCCATCCTGTTTTCTTGACTTGGAAAGCATGTTCTTCCAGAAGTGCTTTCAACTTTTGTTGGTATGGAAGTTTGTTGACCGACTGCCACCATGGGTTTCATATCCGTTAGTAAATTCACTTCATCTTCTGATCCTCTGAGCCTCTTTAAGGACGCATTTTCCAATGTATTTCTCTGTGAGCATGTTCCATTATCTGCTGTGGACCATTCTCTATGCCTTGATCTTGTCATTTCTTCCATCTGTGTGGTAATAGGGAGTTGTCCGTTGCTTCCAAGTTGAATTCTACAAGTGTCTGAAACCTCAGTAGATGTTACAGGATCCTGATCAGGTCCTCCAGCTTCTGTTGTTTCTGTTTCATGCTCTTCATCTAGATCATCCAAATATTCTTCTGGACGCCTTTCAAGATCAATAGTTCTTCTTATCTTTTTCTTGATGGCAGTTGAATTGATCACATTTTTATCACCCTCCCACAAAGAACTCTGGCTACTATTATGTGCAATATTCTCTGCTGTAAGACTAGAATGTGAGAAAGACCTGTGTGTTGTAATGGGAATGCTGTGGCTTTCTCCCGGATTATGTGAAGAAGTTCCACGTCCGGACTCAAAAAACGACCCTCTAATTTCTAAGCCTTTTGATGTTTCATTTTGAAGTTGAATAGCACCCGTTGGGAATGCAGGCAACTTAGGCGGAGTACATGAAATATTCCTAATTTCATGCATTACAGATCTCTGCACATTGTAGAGCTTGTGTAGTGCTTGAACCTGATACACAAAACAAGTTGAATAAATGTTATATAATAACAAATCTATACATGCTTTCAGTTATGTGTGTGCGCTTCTTCTTTTCTCTTTTTTGGGTTTTAGAGATATACTTTCCAGTGCTTTCTGTTTTCAGTGTTTTCATATAGTAATAGTCCACGTATTATCTTGATATTCTTTCTGTATCAAATGTAACCTTTCGGTTCCATAACAGATAAATAGAGTTCAGTTTCTAATATAGGTTATATGGCTTTCAGCCTAAACATAATTTGGAATCCTTAGATTTCATCACAAAAAGGAGGCAGCTAAGTGAAGTGTTGATTGATACAGTTTAAGGTTCAGTCAATTAAGCGACACTTTTCCAAACCCTTAATTGTTTTGCAAGTTTAGGATGTAAATAGCGAATACCTGGGTAATAAAAATAAATCCAAATGCAACTATCAGGTTGTATGCTCAGGAGAAATGTAGAAATGCTAAGGACCACAACTTTTAAAAGAAATATAGGATTGCAGTTTCAACCTGGTTAATAGTTTCTTCTCTCTTTCTCACTCTTCTCTAAATTTCTTGGTGAAACAATCATCTTAGGATTCAGGAATATATGAACTTGTGTAATCAGGATTATATGAATTTGTGCATGTCCATCACACACATACAGATCCACAGTACTTTTCCAGAGTTATTCACTAATTTATCCAGATCCAACAACATAGTTTGAGTTACTTGAGTACAAGAGCAAGAATCTTGATCATGTTTCCTTTCATAATAATAATAATCATCTAATTTTAAGGTCACGGCCAAGCCAGACACAAATTGGTGTATGAGACCTCCTTTTTTGTGGGACAAGGGACCCCCTCCACGCAGCGATTTGACTGCTAAAGTCTACAGAGGTATACACACCCTATCCCCCTCTGGATTTGAACTTGTGACCTCTTAGGAGAAAACACATGTTCTTAACCATTAGGCCCACATATGCAATGAACACTAGTGCCTTTCTCAGCACCGATAATGGAGTGGGGCCCAAAGACTGAAACAGAATGGCAAGAGGCTGATTGCAATAAAGGTATCTTAATTCTAACCGGTGAACATGTTAAGAAACCTGTCGCAGTTCAGCTGTTGTTCACAAGGTCAACAACTTAGGAAATTGCAGCCAACTATCAGGTCAGTTTTGATCTTGGTTCATTTGATACTAATAATGGAAGGGGGAAACTCTAGCAAATGCTCAGTGATTCTTTGTAGTTTATTCATGATTTCATGTCAAACCTGGTAAACGAACAAACAGGTTATCTTTATGGAGATATTAAGAAAAAGTTTTCCCCTTGCATCTCAGTCCGAAGCTGGCTTTGGGGTGCAAGTCCCCAGGTTGGTGTGATGGCATCCTTACTCTAGGATTAAGATCACTGACGGTTTCGGTGTCATGCCTTGTGGCCCTTCTTTGGCTTGTGGTTGTTATCTCTGTGAAATTCTAGCCACATTCTTTATATGGAATTTAGGTGCAGATGAGTAAACAATTACATGAGGTTGTCATGATTAGTCCTCAGTTCGAACTTCCTCCCAAAAGTTAGTTCCTTTCACATATTCAAAGCATGCACAAAAGTTGCAAGCTCTAAATTATGAGTTAGCTAATTTGGCTCATGATGCTTGAGCTTCTTGGACTCGTAACAAACAACATGGTTCCCATGTATGAGAACTCCACCAATGTTTTCAATGCACACATCCATGCATAAGATCTTCATATGGATCATCTTTAAAATTGGAGCACTTGTGAGAAGCTTCTTCAAATGTTGAAACCTCTCTTCACACTTTGGTGTCCGCATGAACTTCATCCCCTTGTTTTGCAAAGAAGTGATGGGATAGGCATTAATAGAAAAGCTTTCCACAAATCTTCTATCATACCCTGCATGGCCCATAAACAATCTTACCGGAGAAGAATTCCTTGGAATAGGTCACTACATAATCACTTCAATCTACTTGAGAGTCCACTACAATCCCTTAGAAATAATATGGCCCAAGTATTGGGACTGCTTTTGATAAAACTCACACTTGCTTACTTGGCATAAAGCTTGTTCTCTCTCAACACTTTCAGTACTAGGCGCAAGTGTTCTTCATGCTCTTCCTTGTAACATCCCCATTTTTGAACCCCAAACCAATGATGTATATTGTAGATGTAGTGTATGGCCGAGAGCCAACGCGATGTAATATGTAAATGATGTAAATTGAATATAATGAATAAAATGTATCGCCAGTTGTAGATGGACACGGATGGAGATTTGGGGACTAAGTATCCACAAGAGAGGGAAGGGATCCAAGGGGGAGAGTTTACCCATGTCTATTAAACCAAAACCCATTTCTTTCTAAATTATCATTACCATGAACCTTCCATTAGTTGTTGAGTGTTCTAGAGCCCAATCATTGAATTCATGTAAGAGGGTTGGTGTGAGAGTCGCTTCCCATAGTTATTGAGAGCATGGGGGCTGAGTACAATCAGCTTGGGGAAGACTACAAGTCAAGCAAGCAAGAGAACAAGAGGAAATTCGTATGGGAAAGAGCCCAGAATTGCACATTCACGTTTTTGGATAGAGAGAAATTTTTAGGAGTTTTTTGGCCAGCAATGGAGTTCTGAGTGTTGAAGCTTGAAGGTAGTTGTTGTGGACAAGTTTGGCAGTTGTTTGGAGCTGAAAACTCATGGAAAAAGAGGTTGCGTGCCTAGGAGTAATGTGTTGTTCGAAATTCGCCAAAGAAGCACGAGTTTTGCTGCTAGGCATATTTATGGTTTCAGTTGTAGAATTCTTGAGGTCCCGGCTAGTAGTTTTCCTGTCGAACCTATGTTGGAAGCCCTGGAGGGGAGTGGAAAGGCCTGAAGGACTGTGAGCAGTGAAAGGGGATTCCATCCCTTGGGTTGTGCAGGTTGAGGGGAAGAGAGTTGGTGGACTGGAATTCACTATGGGTTTTGACTGTTGAGAGGGGGGCATTAGCTAGCCTTAGGGACCACTATCTCTTGTAGATTCATAGCCCCAGCTCGGGGGTGTCTTGTTGTTGAGAACTGGAACAACAAAGCTACAGTTGAGAGGAACGTCTTTCCTCTGTAGCGGGTTGCACATTTTCTAAGACAAGTGTTCTCATTGTTGTGTTTACTCATGTATAATGCTGATATAGCTACTATACAATTTACTCTGAGATATATTTGATTAATGTTACTTGCTATGAGTATATTGATGCACACAAATCTCTATTTGTATGGTTGAATGTTGTGGTAGGGGTTTAACTGTTGTTGTGCACATTTTAAGTGATTGCATTTACGTTTTTATTCAGTATAGATAGTTGCATGAGTTTGAATGTCATGCTGTGTGTTATTTCCACATTAGATTTAATATCAAAAAAAATTATTGGGACGTTTTTGTAGTGACATGACCAAAATGAAGGTTGGGTACGTTACCGAGTGGTATCAAAGCTTCTGGTTCAACATTGGACCCATATGGGCCAAGAACTAGTGTGAATTTGGACAAATTCGTTGTTACAGACTTTGGTCTGAGCGAATTGGGGTTAAACGGTGGAAAACCATAGTGAAAATCCCCAAATTCATGGGAAAAATCGAGATTCAATTGCCTTAGAAATGTTTGAGATGTTTAATGGTGTCAATCAGTCGGATTCTAGAGCTAGATTCGACTTGCGACGTTGAAATTCACGTTCTAATGGTCGTTGTAGAATTTGGGCAGAGTTGATGAGTCGACGGTTGAGATCTCGCTGGATCTCGAGATCAACAACACAAATTCACTTTGATAAATTAAAAAATTTATAATGTTTTCGGCCATTTGAAAGGTTGAGCAAATCAACGGTCGAGATTTATTTTTGACAGTTGGGAAAATGGTTCAGATCGACGGTCTAGATTAGTTTCGGTCTTTTGGAAGTTGGAGTCAATCGATGGTCAAGATCATCTTGGCTTGGAGATCAACAGTCTAGATTCATCGGGGATTTGGTCAAAATTTCTAAGTGTTTGAAATTCGCCAAGGGAAATCGTCGAGAGCCAATGGTCGAATCGACGAGTTTGGTGAATGGTTTCAATAGACCAAAAGAAATCTCAGATGGTCGATGGCTAATAATCAGGCGTTGGTAAAATTGGGCGAAGTTTGATAGATCATCGGATGAGATTATTTTGAGTGGAAGATCGATGATCCAGATTCGTCGAGGAATTTGGCCAAAATTTCTCAGTGTCGAAGTTCTCCAACAAAATTCATCGATGGCTGATGGTCAGGGATTGACAAAATTTGGCGAAGGTTTCATGCGTCTAAAGGGGATTGTCGATCGTCGATGGTCAATGATCTGGAATCGACAGAATTCGACGAGAGTTTTCATTTGACCGAGAGAGATCATCGATGGTTGATGATCGACAATCAATAGATTTAGCAAGTGTTTTAAATTCGTCCAAGAGAAATGCCCAATTATCGACGAAGGAAAAGAGGATGATGATGTATCATGTCATGTCAACATCCATGTGTCATGTCACGTCAGGGAAGTTCATTCCTCTGGATGACATGTCATGCCATGTCAGCATTTACGTGTCATGCCACATCAACATAGTTTCCACGTTGGACCAGAGATGGTCGATGGTCGATGATCGGGGTTTGGCGAAATTGTAACTAAGTTGGTTGTCAAAGGAATTTGACCGATGATCGAGCATCGGTGAGGTTCATAGGCAACATACGGTTTGCAAAGAGAAATGATCGATGGTCGATTGCCAATGATCCGGGATCGGCAAGATTCGTGGGCAGTTTTTAGTTTGCGAAGAAAAACAATCGGTGCTTGATGGTCGATGACCGAGAGTCGAAGAGATCAGTGGGCAAGTTTGGTTTACAAAACAAAATCGTCGATCGTCGATGGAGAGTGGATAAACGGTCCAAATTTCTTTGGATTTGAGATCAACGACTCAGATTTAAAGGGTTGTTATAACAGTAAAACAATCAATTTTATATGAAATTTTCCGAATTTTTTATATTTTTGAAGGTCATTAACTTGTGGGGTGATTTTGAGGCTGTAAACGACGTTTTTAGACAATCAAAACCCACAAGAAAAGATTGTACCAAGATAGACTATGTCTCTACAGCTTAAATAAAAGAACTTGGAGAGAGTTATCCAACGAGCTACTCTCCGCACAAAACAGAGCTTGTATGAGAAAGTTACAACTGAAACAATTAAGGGAAATTTTCGGTGCTAGATTACTTCCGAAGGGCATAACTCCTTACTTAGATGTCCATTTGAGGCACAAGAGTAGTCTGTGGAAAGATTATGAATCATAGAAGACAGCCATGGAGCCAGATTTGGGATCTGGGTATGTAAAAATGTGCAGGAAGAGAAAGAAAAGACCTGTAGCATACAAGGATAAAGTGGGAAAAGCAGTCAAAACTTCTCTGGACCATAACTTTCAACTCGAAGCTCAAATTTGAGCAAACGAATAGTCGTTGGAAAGGTCTTGAGGAGGAGAAGACATCTATCCACACAAAATTTTGAATAGGGTGCTAAAAAATTCTTAAAAGTAATAAAGAGATTTTGGTAACAGTGAGTGAGTAGAAAATTACAACTTATGGATGTTGTAACTTTTCACTCAGAACTCAGAATGAGGCATGAGTATAGTCCTTGGAGAGTTGTTTCAGAGAATAATGTATTTAAGACATCAGATTTTGGAATAGTGCAATTATATTCTTCATAATTTGAAATGAAGAATGACCTGTAATATAATTAATAAATATTTTGCAATATGCTTAATTCTAACAACAATTATTGCATGCACAATCTTGCAGAATTAGAGATACAAGAAAGATGACTTTAGTTCCTATATGAGGACTAGAGATATGGATGATGCACAAGGATCTTATAGCCACGAAGAAGAAATCATAGGTTTGCATGTCAACATGGGTAATGCTGAGATTGAGTCTAACGGAAGAAGAGATGGGTAGGAGCATGTAACTATGAGAAGCTTGCAAAGAGAAGTGCAGATCTATAGAGTCGATAGTGAAAGGAATATGAAGGATCGGGAAGAGATACTACAAAGCCTAAATATGTTGCAGAAGCAAGTCAACAAAGATTCGAGCACAAAGCAGGAATCTAGTGCAAGGAAAACGAAAGTATCTAAATCTCATGATAAGAGGGATGATCATGGAGGATCTAGACGGTCAAGGAGTGCTTGCAGACATCAACATCATCATTCCCCAAGGCACTTGACCAAAAAAGCATATGCACGTTCAAGGTTGGCAAGCAACCCAAGTATGTCTCTGGTCAGACATCAAAGAAGAAGGCGTGGATCAGACAACTTGCAAGGGGATATTAGGAAGATCAAGCCACCATCTTTTGATAGAGAAAACAAGAAAGGAGAAGATGCAGAAGCATGGTTTTTGGGAATGAGGAAATATTTCCAGTTACATGATTACTCATTGAATGCAAAAGCCATAATTCAGTCTACCACCTTCAAGGAAAGGCATCTATGTGATGGGATTGACTGAAGCAAGTTAAGCACCTTGATGAGAAAACAATTTCTTGGAAGCAGTTCAAAAAATATTTTCAGTAACGGTACTTGTCAAAGCAATATTATGACAAGAATATGCAAGAGTTCTTTCAACTTAAACTTGGGAACATGACTATGGATGAATACAAGAAAAATTTCTTGGAACTTTTCGGGTATGTGAGCTTAATCAGAGATGAGAAGGTCAAAATTCAGAGGTTCCTGAGTGGAATGACATCCTTCTACAAGGATAAAATTCAGTTTGATGAGCCCAAGAATTCAGAAGAAGCCATAAGAAAGGCCAAGTATTTGTATGAACAAAACAGAGGAAGGCCAACTTTCCAAAGGGATTGGGATGACAAGAAGAAAGGAAAGATGGATCAAAGAAAGAAAGGATTCAAGCCACCTTTCATCAGGAATAGATCTCAAGCATGTTAGCAAGGACAAGCATCTCAAGGTGATTAGAAAATGACAGAGTCTTTGGGAAAGAGGCCAAGACAACAGCCCATAAAGTGTTGGGGATGTGAAGGAGATCACATACATAAAGATTGTCCTCACTAAGGAGATAAGATGAAGACTATGCATAGCATCAAACAAGAGGAGACAATAGAGGACGTGGGAAAAAGCATGCCAAGGATCTATGCATCCTTGGATAACAGACAAGCAGACTATCAATCCCTCATGATTGAAGTGAAAGGTAAGATTGATAGTCAACCCATAGCTATTTTAATTGATTCTGGAGCTAGTCATAGCTATATAGATCCAAATCTAGTTGAAAGATTTAAATTGAAGAAATGTAAGCATGAAAAGTCTTGGTTAGTTCAGCTAGCAAGAGAAGAATTAATGAACTTGTTAAAGAATTCCCTATAAACATGAATGGAATTAACACTAAGGAAGATTTGAACATCATACTGCTTGGGTCCCATGACTACTTGATTGGTACGGATTGGATAGAAAAGCATCGTGTTGTTTCAGATTGTTATAACAAGGTTTTCACATGTCTTGATGAGGAAGGGAATTCAAGGACAACGCAAGCTATTCCAAGGCCTATATATGTCCAAGAGATTTCAGCATTGCAGTTGAAGAGAAGTCTTAGAAAAGGGTGCTAGATATATGCAACTCATATGGAAGAGCCAATGAAGGATAAAGAACCAAGTCTTGAAGATTATCCAGTCTTGAAGGAGTTTGAAGATGTGTTTGAAGAGTTGTCGGGATTGCCACGAAAGAGGGATATAGATTTCTCTATTGACTTAATGCTTGGAATTGCCCCATTATCTAAGACTCCCTACAGAATGAGCACACCAGAGCTAAAAGAACTGCAAATACAACTAGAAGAGTTGTTGAAGAAAGGGTACATACGCCCAAGTGTTTCCACTTGGGATGGCCTAGTTCTTTTTGTCAAGAAAAAAGATGGAACGTTGAGGTTATGCATTCACTTC
The DNA here is from genome assembly GCA_010110895.2 of Picea sitchensis. NCBI lineage: Eukaryota > Viridiplantae > Streptophyta > Pinopsida > Pinales > Pinaceae > Picea > Picea sitchensis. The sequence goes on along the minus strand of SNQJ01S0012083.1, from coordinate 86,780 downwards.
AGACAACTGAACAAGGTTACAGTCAAGAATAAATATCCTTTGCCAAGAATTGATGATCTCTTTGATCAGCTGAAAGGAGCAAAGATATTCTCCAAGATTGACTTGAGGTCAGGCTATCATCAAGTTAGAATCAGAGAAGAAGACACCAACAAAATAGCCTTGGTATGGACACTATGAATTTGTGGTGGTGCCTTTTGGGTTGACAAATGATCAACCACATTTATGTGTCTAATGAATGGGGTGTTCGGAGATTTCCTGGACAAGTTTGTCATTGTATTCTTGGACGATATTCTTATCTATTCCAAGACGAAAGAGGAGCACGAGCGACATTTGAGGATGGTGCTACAATTGTTAAGAGAGGACCAATTGTATGCCAAATTGAGTAAATGTACTTTCTATCAAAAGAAGGTCCATTATTTGGGTCACATTTTTTCAAAAGATGGCATAGAAGTGGATCCGAAAAAGATTGAAGAAATCAAGAGTTGGCCAGCGCCAACAAATATTTAAGAGGTTAGATTATTTATGGGTCTAGCTGGTTACTACAAGAGATTCATTGTGGGATTCTCCAAGATTGCACACCCAATAACATCTTTGCAAAAGAAAGGAGTAAAGTTTGAATGGAGTGCCAAGTGTGAAGAAAGTTTTCAATGCTTAAACGATTTTCTAACTAGTGCACCTATTTTAAAAGTTGCAGATCCAAATGAGGATTTTGTTGTGTGCACAGATGCCTGCAAGGAAGGGCTCGGTGGAGTCCTTGTGCAAAATGGACATATAATTTGTTTTGAGTCCAGAAAATTGAAGGAGCATGAAATAAATTATGCTACACATGACTTAGAGTTGGCAGCCATAGTACATGCCTTAAGGATGTGGAGGCATTACCTTATGGGCAGAAAATTTGAATTAAGGACAGACCATAGTGGTCTAAAATATTTGTTTGAACAGCCAATCAAAGTTGCAAAAATCATCAAAAAATTGTCAAAAAAATCGGGGCAATTTTTTTCGCGATTTTTCGGGAAAAAAAAGCGCGAGTCGACAGGGAAAAATCGCATGCTGAAAAAGTGCGCCGATTTAAGTTATCTGCCACGGTTTTTTTGGGTTTTAATTGACATTTAGCCAAGGAGGAGAGCCAAACCATCCAACCAGCCAACGAAGAGTTTGCGATTGGGATTTTGTGGATTCAAGGGTCAGATTTGTCGATTTGGCATTGGAGTTTTCAATCCACTTCACAGTTTTTGCATTTGGAGGTAAGTAAAAAACATTTCCCATTATTTCTCATTTTTCCACAATAGATTTTAATAGGTTTTCAGTGGCAATGAGCTTTACATCTTCAAAATAGATTTTTGATGGATCAAAAACCATTTTTTGCCACTGTTATGTGATTTTTTTTCTTGCCATGTATGCCCAAAAACGTTTTTGGGATTTTATTGCCCTAAGTCAATGTAAATTAGATTAAAAAAATTTGTGTTTTTCGGGCTTAAAACCAAGTTTGAATGCTAGATACATCATTGATTTATCTCTCTTTTTAAATTTTCATTTTTTCATCAATAACACATGCTAAAAAACGATTTTTTTTGCCCTAGGTTCATATTTTTCCATATTAAAGATGCCAAAGTCATTGGATCCATTCTGGGAGTATGGTGAGCCTGTTAATCCAAGGAATCAACAAGTTCTCTCATGCAATCTATGTGGGAAAAAAATGATAGGTGAGGTATACAAGCTAAAATACCACCTTGCGAAAATTCCAGGGCATGAGGTGGGTATTTGTCCTAATTCAAGCCTAGAACTCATTGTGAAGGCCACAAAAGCACTTGAAAAATATGTAGAAAACAAAAAGTACGCAGAAGCCAAGAAAAAAGAAATGGCTTCAAGATCCAAGTCAAGCACACACACTCTTGGGGCAGTGGGAGTGGGGTCTATTGAGACCACTCCTCAAAGTCCGTAATGCCTACAACAACATCACCATTTTTTGTGCCAAGATCCACACCCGGTGCACAACCGTGTATCAAGTCCATGTTGAAAATAAAAGAGAAAGAAGAAGCGGAAAAAACTGTGGATAGATGCCTTCTATGGAGTGATATTCCATTCAATTTTGCCAAGAACCCATTCTATGTGTCCATGTTTGAGGTTGTTGCTATTGTTGGCCCAGGGTATAAGCCCCCCTCTTATGAGGAGTTGAGAGGGCCCATCCTTCAAAATGAAAAGGCCGATTGCACTCAGAGGTTGCAGGAGCTTCGAGATTCATGGGAGTTCACAGGATGCACGGTGATGTCAGATGGTTGGACTGATGGGAAGGGTAGGACCCTTCTCAATTTCTTGGTTCATTGTCCCAAGGGGACAATGTTTATGAAATTCGTGGATGCATCTACACATGTCAAGGATGTGGCATTACTTTGTGACTTGTTGGAGGGGTTCATCCAAGAGGTAGGTCCGCAGCATGTTGTCCAAATCATAACGGACAATGCTGCAAATTATGTGGTTGCTGGTAGGATGCTTATGTCCAGGTATCCTACACTGTTTTGGACACCTTGTGCCACTTGTTGCCTTGAATTGTTGTTAGAGGATATGGGAAAGATTGATTGGATCAAGGATGTCATTGATTCAGTGAGGAGAATCACAAAATTCATATACAATCATGCTTTTGTACTTAGCTTGATGAGAAAATTCATAGGTGACAAAGAGTTGGTGCGTCCTGCCATCACATGCTTTGCCACTAGTTTTATTTCTCTTCAGTCTCTCTTGAATTCTAGGTGGGAATTGCACGCAATGTTCCTTTCACATGAGTGGTGTGTTTTATCATTTAGCAGTAAACAAGAGGGACAAGCCATTATGAGGCTAGTTGCATACCAGGAGAGCTTTTGGGATGTGGTGAAGGAGGTGTGCACCATCAGTGAACCTTTGGTAAAGGTTCTTCGCTTGGTCGATGGGGACAAGCCCGCAATGGGCTACCTATATGAGGCCATGGATAGGGCCAAAGAGTCCATTCGTGCTTATTATGAGGACAAGGGGGATCAAGGGTAGGAGAGAAAAGAAATGATATGGAGGATGATTGATGATCGATGGAACAACACACTCCATTGCCCCATTCATGTTGCAGGGCTATACCTCAACCCTGCATTCTCTTACACCTTTGGCTTCAGGTTTGATTCAGAGGTTATGTTTGGCTTCTTTGAATGTGTCCAGAGGATGGTGCTAAGTGCAGCTAACCGATTAGAGCTTTCCCAAGAGTTAGAACTCTATAAGAGGTCCATTGGCTTATTTGGGTTTGACATGGCCATAAATGACAGGAAGAACATTATGCCAAGTAAGTTTCACCTTGTTTTAACTTTTAAGTTTCAAAATTCATTTTTCAAATTTCAATTTATCAGATTAATCATTAATCGTCTTAAGTTGTTTCTTTGTTTTAAACTAAATCATTGTCTTCTCTTATGTTTCTCTAATTCATTGTAGATACTTGGTGGGAAAACTATGGTGCAAAGGTACCTATTCTACAGAAGATGGAAATTCAGGTGCTTAGCCAAATATGTAGCTCTTCTGGTTGTGAGCGCAACTGGAGTGTATTTGAAAAAATACACACCAAAAAGCGCAACAGGTTAGAGAATTTCAAATTAAATTTTAAATTCATTCTAAAATTATAAATTTTTAAATTGTCATTTAAATTTTATGCTCCTTTACATTCTAATAAATTAACTTATGATCCTCCTACAAGTTGGATACACCACGCCTTAATGATTTGGTCTACATCTACTACAATCTCAAGTTGTGGGTGAAGCAGCTTGAGAAAAAACCTGATGCGAAGGCCATTTCATTGGATGGGATTGACACCACTTTTGCATGGAGGGTGGAGGTTGAGGAACCTGTTATTGAGACTGCTCTTGATTGGCTAGAGGAGGATAGTGATGATGATCATGATATCTCTGAGGAGTTGGATTAGGATGTTCCATAGGATATTCATTTTCGCGTCAAGTCTGCAAGTGTGCCACCAGCAAAACCACAGTCACAGTCAGAGGGAGATAGACCCAATGGTAGCACTAGCAGTCTACCTCCTCTACCTTCTTCTAGAGGACATCAGTCTCGAGGGTCTTCTAGAGGACGTTTGACTCCAGTACGAGGCACACAAGCCTCAAGGGAACCTACTCCTAGTGCCAGAGGAAAAGCACTTTCTGCAACGATTACCTTTACTCGTAAGAGGGTAGAGGGAATCAATAGTTTATTTACTTGATTTCATTGTAGATGACTCATGAGTCATGATGACGATCATGAGATACATTTATTATATTTTTTGATGACTCGGAAATCAGGATTCAGGACATGATTCATTTTTTATGTGTGATATATCACTAGACATCTTATATATCTTATATATCAATTTTCTTTCCATATTCATGTGGCAATTTGCCTATTTGATGCTATTGTTGCTTTAAATGTTTCAAAAAATTAAAAAAAATGAATATTTTTGTATTTTTTTAAGTTTGTCAATGTTTTCGCGATAAATCTGAAACGATCTTTTCTGGACCCCCGACAATTTGTTCGCCGATACGATTTTTGCAACTTGGCAGCGAACAGTAAATGCTAGACAAACTAGATGGTTGGAATTTCTTAGTGAATATAACTTTGACATCAAGCACATAAAAGGAAAACAGAACAAGGTGGTTGATGCACTCAACAGAAGGGTGCATAAAATGCATGTTATAGCCATTAGTATGTACAGGACAGATCTAAAAGAAAGAATTCTTGAGGTTGTAGCAACAGACCAACATTATGTGCAAGTAAAAGAAAACTTATAGCAGAATGATATAAAACAGAAATATAAGGATTACAAGCTAGAAGAGGATGGGATCCTCTTATTCCGGAACAGAGTTTATGTCCCTAATTCTCAGGAATTGAGGAATTTAAGATGCACAATGTGCCATACGTTGGATATCCAGGATAGCAGAAAACTATAACAGTTGAGTTTGCATACAATAATGGGTATCAAGAGTCATTGAAGATGAGCCTATTTGAAGCATTGTATGGTAGAAAATGCAACACACCAGTTAGTTGGGATAACCTAGCAGACAAAGTCGTGATTGGACTAGAATTGTTAAGGGAAATGGAAGAATAGATGGTAAAGATCAGGCAGAATCTGAAATTTGTACAAGATGGACAGAAGAGCTATGTCGATAAAAGAAGAACACAGAGAATTCAAAGTGGGAGAGAATGTGTTTTTAAAAGTTTGAGCCCAGAGAAGCTCGTTGAAATTGGAAAGTTGCCCAAAGTTGGCAGCGAGATATTGTGGGCCTTTTGAAATCTTAGAAAAGATAGGGCCAGTTGCATACATGCTAGCATTATCTGCATCCATGAGAATTCATAACGTGTTCCATGTGTCTTTATTAAAAAATTATGTACATGATCCTAATCATGTGATTGATTGGAATGTGATTCAGGTGGAACACGAAGGGGATTTTCGAGTGGAACTAGTGCACATCCTGGACCGGAAAGTCAAAGTGCTTAGGAATAAATCCATCGACTTGGTAAAGGTTCAATGGACCTTCTACGGTCCTAAAGATGCTACGTGGGAGCATGAGGAAGCTATGTGGGAAGCATACCCGTAAGTTTTTGCAAATTTTGAAGAAAATTGAATGTACATTTGTACATAAGCGAATGAAGACTCCATTTTGACAGTTGGAGTTCCTAGAGCCACAATTCGAAGATTTCCTATCCAACCAATGTATGGGTTGAGGGGAAAGGGAGTTACTGGATGGAATTGTTGCATGAGTCATTTAGTTGCAGAATTATCAAGTATTCTGATGTAATGTTTTTATATATGTCAATGTGTAAATTGTATGGTTATGTGCACTAAGAACAATGCAGTTTGTAGGGGGAGGGAAATCTAACATCCCCGTTTTCGAACCCCAAACTAGAAATGTATATTGTAGATGTAGTGTATGGTCGAGAGCCAACGTGATGTAATATCTAAATGATGTAAATTGAATATAATGAATAAAATGTATCGCCAACTGTAGATGGAAACGAATGGAGATTTCGGGGCTAAGTATCCACAAAAGAGGGAAGGGGTCCAAGGGAGAGAGTTTATCCATGTCTATTAAACAAAAACCCATTTCTTTTTAAATTATCATTACCATGAACCTTCCATTAATTGTTGAGTGTTCTAGAACCCAATCATTGAATTCATGTTAGAGGGTTGGTGTGAGAGTCACTTCCCATAGTTATTGAGAGAATGGGGGCTGAGTACAATTAACTTAGGGAAGAGTGCAAGTCACGTTTTTGGGAAAGAGCCCAGAATTGCACATTCACGTTTTTGGATAGAGAGCAGTTTTTAGATGGAGTTTTCTAGCCAACAATGGAGTTCTGAGTGTTGACGCTTGAAGGTAGTTGTTGTGGACAAGTTTGGGATTTGTTTGGAGCTGGAAACTCGTGGAGAAAGAGGTTGTGTGCCTGGGAGTAATGTGTGGTTCAAAATTCATCAAAGAAGCATGCATTTTGCTACTAGGAGAATTCGTGGTTGTAGCTATAGAATTCCTGAGGTCGTAGCTRGTAGCTTTTTTGTCCAACATGTATTGGAATCCCTGGAGGGGAGTGGAAGGCCTRAGGGAATGTGAGCAGTTAGAGGGGATTCCAATTTCCATCCCTTAGGTTGTGCAGGTTGAGGGGAAGAGAGTTGGTGGACTGGAATTAGCTGTGGGTTTTGACTGTTGAGAGGGGGGCATTAGCCAGCCTTAGGGACCACCATCTCTTGTGGATTCATAGCCCCAGCTTGGGGGTGTCTTTCTATTGAGAACTAGAATAACAAGGCTACAATTGGGAGGAACGTCCGTCCTCTGCAGCAGGTTGCACATTTTATAAGATAAGTGTTCTATTTGTTGTGTTTACTCATGTATAATGTTGACATAGTTGTTGTACAATTTACTTTGAGATATATTTGATTAGTGTTACTTGCTATGAGTATATTGATGCACATGAATCTCTATTTGTGTGGTTGAATGTTGTGGTAGGGGTTTAACTGTAGTTGTGCACATTTAAAGTGATTGCAATTACGTTTTTATTCAATATAGATAGCTGCATGAGTTAGAATGCCATGCTGTGTATTATTTTTGCATTAGATTTAATATCAGAAAATTTGATTGGGATATTTTAGTAGTGACATCACCCAACTGGGGGTTGCGTACGTTACATTCCTCAATCCTTATATAGCTAAGGATATCATCTAGAAAAATAAAGATGATCTTGTCCCAATAATTGTTGAAAACATTGTTCATTATGTACATGAACATAGTTAGGGAATTGAACATCCCAAAGTGTACTACTACAAACTCATAATGTCCATAGCACACTTTGAACCATTGTTGAAAAAATTGGCATCAACAAAAAATCAACGAGGGTTTGGAATAGAGAGTCTTGACGACATTGGAGAAAAAATCAACAAAAAATGGTGAACCACGACAAGCATTAAAAAATATAAAATAAATTCATTTTTTTCAATTTTTTAAACATATAAACCAACAACAACATCAAATAAACACATTAGCTCATAAATATGGAAAATTGATATATATGACATAGTGGATGCCAAATCAAAAATGATACATCAAAGTCAATTGGGTCCAAAACCATGATCGTTGTCCAATCAAAGACTCGAAATTGGACAACCAATACAAAATGACATCAAATCTATAAATGAAAAATCTAGCAACTAGCTATCTAGCATCAAACCCCTCTCCCCTTTTATGGGAAAAGTTCATGACTCATTTTCCACTAGAAGGTTCTACATCATTTGTCTTATGCCGACTTGTGGATGTAGTTGTATCAATCTGTGTAGAAAGTGGTGTTAATGCTACAACATCACCCTCCATGATGTCAAAGTCCTCTTATTCCCCCACTTTTCTTGCTCCTCCCCTGCCCCCTGTGCTTACTTCTACTACTCCTCTAACCATGTAGTTTCCTCCTCCATAATAGGCACAATGAAAAATCTAGCAGCTAGCTATCTAGCATCAAACCCCTCTCCCCTTTAATGGGAAAAGTTCATGGCTCGTTTTCCATTAGAAGGTACTATAACAAATAAGAAAAAAAAAAGACTTAAATTACATTTCATTACAGTGGAAAATAGGAAATAAAAATAACATAATTCAACATTCAAATGAAACACATAATTAAAATTTTTAATTCTAGTGGCTTACGTGGCATCAAAATACTCTTTTCATTGACAACATCAGCAAAACCAAATAGTCGTCTAGCTTCTCAATACATCTCCATCTCGCAATTAATTGTTCAGTGAGCATTGACATTAGGTACCATCCTTTGGAGACATGTTAGGAGCCCTTTCATCACCTCGCCATTGAAATCAAAGTTGCATGAATAAGTATAGGTGGGGTTGAGGAAAAGTGGTGTTGCATGAATGACCGATGGAGCATCCTGATACATCGACTATCAATCAAAATCCCAGATCATCATGTATTTATCATATCTGGGGGTACCCTTTCCCACATAATAAGATCAAATAGCTTCTTTGGCCCTATCCATGGCCTCATACAAGTAGCCCATTGTGGGTTTATCCCCATCAACCACGCAGAGAACCTTTACCAAAGGTTCGCTAATCATGCACACTTCTTGCACTCCTCCCCAGAAGGAAATAGTGTACAATGTACACTAATTTAGTGATGGCTCTCCCATATTGTCTTGTGCTAAATGCACAATCACACCACTTATCACAAACAAACATCTGCTTCAACTCAAACTGACATTGGAGCATAGACTGAAGTGATATGAAGTTGTTGGCAAAATGTGTTATTGTAAGACACAACAACTCCCTATTTCTTGTGAATCTCCTCATGAGGCTAAAAACAAATGCATGTTTATATATGAATTTTGTGATGCTCCTAGCCCGATCAATGACCTCCTTGACAAAGGATATTTTTCCCACATCCTCAAGCATCAAATCGATGCAATGGCCAGCACATGGAATCTAGAACACTATGAGGTGCCTTTCCATTAGCAACTTGTCGACAACCACATAATTAGTTGCATTATCTATTATAATGGGCACAACATGTTGCAAACCAAACTCTTGGATGAACCCATCCATTAAATCACATAACAATGTTGCATCTTTAACATGCAATGATCCATCAACAGATTTAATAAACATTGTACCCTTAAAACAATGTACCAAGAAATTAAGAAGGGTCCTACCCTTCCTATTTGTCCAACCATCAAATGTCATCATGCATCCAGTGGACTCCCATGACTTCTTTAGGTCCTCCAATCTAGTGTTTGATCTCATTCTTTTTCGCTTGAAGAATTGGCCCCTACAACTCCTCGTAGCTAGGGCACTTATACCCTAGGCCAACAATGGATTGGTCTATGTTGCTCAAAGGTATGTCTCCAAAAAAAGATACATCACAAAAAATCTTGGAGGGCCAATTTTTCAGGGAAGGTTGCACATCACGATTTTTCACAATATTGGCAAAAAATCGTCGATTTTTTCAACTATGCAAATCGTGATGTTGGTGAAAAATCACCGATTTTTTCAACTATGCTTTTAATATTGTCTTATAAATTCCCTCATCCTTGATTCAAATTTGATAGTACCTAGATCTCAAGTCTACCTTTGAGAAGACAATGAATTCTATCATTTGGTCAAACACGTCATCTATCCTTAGCAAAGGATATCTATTCTCAAGAGTAACTTTGTTCAACTACTTATAGTCAATGCATAGCCTAAATGTGCCATCCATATCTTCACAAAGTGTATCGGTGCTCCCCATGGTGTTACACTAAGTTGAGTGTAGCCTTTATGTAGTAACTCATGTATCTGCACCTCCAATTCCAACAATCTAGTTTACTTATTCTAGGAGCCTTTGATACTAGTTGGGTGCTTGACATAAGATCAATAGGAAATTTTACCTCCCTTCTTAGAGAAAGTCTTAGCAACTCATAGGGGAACACATCAACATATTCTTTTAACACTGGATAATCCTCACGGCTTGGTCAGTTTTTGTTGAAAGGATCTTTGACATGCAACACGCACATTGGCAACCTTGTCTCAAACACGTCTTCACCGTTATTAAAGTGCTATGTTGATGGGAGATGGGCCTAGCAATTCCTTAGACTTGCCTTATCTTCCCTTCATCATTAATGCACCCAAACCTCTTCATCTAATGTTCCACCTTGACCCAGTGATGTGAGAGCCAATCTAGTCCAACCAAGGCATCATATGACCCCAATGTAGGTCTGCATGAGTGGGGATTCCATCCAATTCCATTGCACAATCTGGGACCATCTCTTTGACTAGTCTCAATATCTTTCTAAGCATTTCCACCAACCATGGTATCTTTAACCTTCTTGCACTAAAGCCCACACTTAACAACTACATGCTATGAAACTATGAGTAGCTCTCGGATCTATCTACATAGACACAAGGTGAAATTCAATCTTACCTTGCACCTCAACCTTGGTTGCTCAGTGGTTTGTTTATCAGTATTCTAGTGCTACATAAATCTTACATGCATTTGCTACATCACCCATGGTTTCTTCCTCTTATATGTTATATAGCCTTCCAACTCCGCCTCTCATATTCGGATAATCTTGGGCGTAATGCCCCTTCTCCTTTAGGTTTTCACTTGAAGCAGAATAGGTTCTCATTCCTATTCTAGTATGGTTCTCAAGGTGCTTTCTTGTCACAAGAACATGGTACATCTTGACCACGACGGAAGGAGGAAGGCTTGTGGGCCTTCTTCCACATGTTTCCTTTCTCTTTACTTTCTCCTTCAACTTCTTATGTAGGTCTTGTTGAGCTTGTGCTTGTTCCTCACAATGCTGATCCTTTTAAACTAGCCCATCCGAGGTCTTCAAGCCCACAATATTTAGTTGGTTCTTATAGACAAGATTAATCCCACTTGTGAATTGATTCATCTTCAACTTATCATCCTAATTGTAGGTATGTATGTACCATATCAATTCCAAGAACTCTTTCTCATATTCATTGATTGTCTTTGATCCTTTCCACAAGTTATGAAACACAAGAACATTTTGCTCATAGTAGTACATTTGATATATTGTAAGGAGGTTGCTCCCTCAAAGAAGTTTCTTATGCATTCACTCTTTCACTTGATTTAGGTGTTTCATTACTAAATTGGGTCTTTTTTGTGCTTATTTGGCTTTTGGTACATAACATTGGTATCAGAACAGATAATCCTTGGTTTGGGCTCTTCTAAACAAGTTATTGTAGTATATTCACTCTAAATATTTTTTGAAATTTTGGATTGGAGTGAGACTTGTGGGGTTAGAAAGAAGAAATATTGAAGTGTCTCTTGTACAAAGACAATCTTGTTATCGCCCATGATAATGATCCTTTTTCAAGAACTCATCTTCAAATTGTTCCAAAATTGACACCTATGTGTTCTCACCAATTCCTCATTCGAACCCTTTTTGAATCACCACAAACTAAGCTTCCAATCAAAAGATATGATAATTTTATGTTGACACGCCTTGTAAAGCCCTAATTTGGGGTCTTCTTTGCTAGCCGACCTTGAACCTATTACAACTTCGCCAATTCTAATCTTATATTGCTGAAATTTTTACAAGATGTACTATGATATATCCTCATCCTACTCCCACTAATCCCCGACAATTTGGACCTTCAAAGAGAACTTATGGTGCAATTACCAAAACCTATTTTTTCTCCTATTTTAGCTGAGTGAACTTGTACAACATGTCACTCCGAACCTGTAGCACTTCAAGATGTGAAATTTTGACCTTTGATCTAGTAAAACCTTTATCCATCCTCTATCCAAGTGGCACTCAATTTGGACATCAAAATCTTCAGTTATGACTCTTTTACTAATACCACTTGTTGCCAATTTCCATGATTACACAAGACATAGTGAATCCTAGTACTTGGCCTTTTTCCCCAACTTGGTTCCTCTCTGAGAAGTTGAACTTGCAATCCTGTAGTAGCTAGAATTCTTTCATCCCACAACCAATTTTTCTTGTCCACATGTAGATTCATAACAACAACAACAAAATTTCTTTGATATTCAAACAGATCTCATTCTACAACCATTAGGGGAGTCTTGAGGTCAAAAATGGGCCTCAAAAGAAAAATATACTATCAAATTCAACTTTAAAAGAACCAATAGGATTCAAGATGATGATGTCAACCATAAAGGTAAACATTTTTAGAGGGAAAGGAAAAAAACTACTTTTTTTAATTGTATTTTCGACTTATCTCCTTATAGGTTTTCTCAAATTTCATGTGTAGGAACTCATTGAATGCAAAATTAATTCCGCATCCAACAAATGCCTACACATGAAATTTGAGAAAACCTATAAGGAGATAAGTCAAAAATACGACTAAAAAGAGTAGCCTTCTTTCTTTCCCTTTGAAAATTCATAACCCTTTTTTATTATTTTAACTATTACTTTATTGTTTTCCTTAGGATGCCCATTTTAGACCTCAAATTTCCCCTAATGACCATTGAAACATGTAATTGTAAAAGAACCAATTCTACTTTCTTTGTAACTTTTTCTAAAGAATCTTTTCCTCCCTTCTCCACATAGATTGACCCATTCTTGAGGTCATAGAACTCAACTTGAGGCTTTGATACCACTCCAAAATACACTTGTTTCCCTTCCTTGGCCACATGATGTTAGATCTATCATCTCCTCTTCATGGGGATCCTTATTATCTTGACATGATAGTGGGAAACCATTTTAAGCATTGCAATCAAGGCTATTGGGAGTGAGGAGCGGGAAGTGCCATCTTCCAAAAGCCTCTGGGAACAAATCGTTCTGAGAGCATTTTTTATATAATATATATTTTAATATTTTGATACATATATATAAAAAAAACATGCAAAATGTCGAATTAGTTGCAAAAAACATGAAAACATAGATTTAGCTACTAGATTAGTGATGATCATTAAAGTGTCAACCATTTCGTACACATAACATCAATCACATAGCAGTTATAACTTATAACATTGTCATCAAATGGTCAACCATAACATCAATCTTCAAGTTTCAACATATAGCATTTGTCATCAACAAACTATAATAGACATCAACCATGAAATGAGACAACACATCACAATCATTACCAAAGAGTTGTAATATGCAATCAATAATTCAAACTTCAAAGGTAGGTTCAAACTTAAAACTGTCATATAATGTTTACAGAATACGACATAATTGTTAACACTGGATTTACCCTTGGTGAACTCAAGTGTTACCTTCATTATTGTCCGTGAGCACATTTGGGGTTAGGTTGGACTTCTCCTTAGTCCATCCTAATTGTTTGGCATCAATGACTTGTGGACACATTCTCAGTGGATTCTATGTTTATGATCCTTTACACCAAAGTTGTTAGATTTCAGTTTCCAGGGTTTTAGTTACATTATAGAGTTTGAGTTTCAAAGATCAGAGTTTCCAAGGAGGGTAGTATAGAATTGTGTTATTTTTAGCATGTTCCTGGTTCATGCTTCAAGAGGTTGCATGAAATGTCCGATGATATATCCATGTTCTTTATTTCCATTTTCGGTGACATTCGAGATGTTTTGGGAGACCGTTGTTTTTAGCAGGTGGAGTTAGGGAGCTCAGATGGGAAAATAGTCAACATATTCTTGTTCTTTGGTGCAATACAAGTCAAATGAGTCTGTTTTCGAGGACATGCGAGGTGGTGCTATTTTTAGCAACGTCTATTTTTAGATGTGTTATTTATAATAAGTGTTCTCACAAGCAATATTTTGGTATTCCGAGATCATTTGGAAATTTTACTATTTTAGTAAATTTCTATTTTTAGTAGGTATTGTTATGGGCATGCATGTGAGCTATCAATGGTTCAATCTGTATTTGGTCATGGTGGTGAACTTCAATTTTCCTTAGTTCCTATATTTTTGGAGGTCACTGCTATTTTAAGCAGGGGGCATGTGGTATAAGAGCAAGGTGACATTTGACATCTTTTGATGGTTCAGTGGACTTCTCTTCTATACCAGAACATTTCTATTTGTTGGAGCCCTGAAAACTACTAAATCTAGTTATTGAATTTTGGATGAGATGTGAAATTCTATTTTCTTCGAATGATATTGGATGAGGTTGGAACCCTCTCAAACATCTTAAAACAATTAATAATAATATAAAAAAAACTAAACAAAAGGGTAGAAAAGGAAATATAAAAAAAATATAAACGTTTACTTTAAGAATCTTATATTATCATCCTAGAAGCATTTCGAGAGCACCTCAAATACCCAAGGAGTGTGCTCCCAAAAGTGCTCCCAAGGGGAGTGATCTCAAAGCATGCTTTCGAGGGCACTTCAGAACGCTCCCTCTTGGAGCACATTTCGAGAGCAAAGCAAAAGAGGGGGGAGCACTCCCCCGCAGCTTAGACCGCAATAAATATGCTCATGACTTTTGTTCACAACAAATTCATTAACAAGCTAGTGAAAGCAACATGCAACTACAAATCTAAACATGCAAAGACGCGTGTGTAATTAAACAACAACGGTCTCAATGTGCATTCATCGAATCATAGCATATATGAGATTTATTCATATTACAATGCATCACAAGCCATTAAGCATATAAGGCAATCACATAAATTGCACATGGAACATATACATAACTTTGGTCAAAATTCCGCAAGAATTCACCTTCGGAGTATTTTCCACCCAACCATAGACACAATTCATAGAACCACCCTTGAGTGAGGACCATAGTGTCACAAAAGAATTTTTCTCTCAATCCAAATCCCAAGCAACTGCTAAGCAAAGAAAACATGCAGAGAACCTATCATAAAACCCTCGCCAACCAAGTGAGACCAATGTAAAGGCTACAAAAGCCAAGAACCTTATTGGGTCCAGCCAAAGCACAATGCAATCACAACTTAGTCAATTCACCAATGACCCTTCCTGCCCACTATATCAAGCAATTCTTGTCGTCTCCAAATGTATCAGAGCTATAACTCCTCTTTTTTAGATGTCGCTCCAAAAGGATTGGGACTAGAATCTACTACGCAACAAAATCCCCTGCTTCTATCCCCATTATATAGCATCCATAGATAATAAGATCCAACAGTCTACAACCAAAGTTGAAAACTAAATCTTGCTCTCTTCTTGTCAAAGCTCTCAACCAAAGTTGAAAACTAAATCTTGCTCTCTTCTTGTCAAAGCTCTCAACACCAATGGGTGAAAAGCAATAAATGAAAATGGAACCCCTTTTCCCCAATTTATATATAAGTAAACATGTTTTGACTTGTAATTTGGCCTTTCCCCCTTGTCATACATGCACCCCCTCTCCATTTGCCTCCTAAGCCATCATTGTGCTAATAAAAAGCAATTTCTTGGGCTTTATTATAACTTATTAATGTAAATATTTCTCATGAAAATAAATCAAAGAATAAGACTCATTGATAAGTAACCATTTATTTTAAATACTTAGAGAAAATATAATTTTTTTAATAACTATTGATAAACACTCATTTATTTCAAGTATTTCATGAAAACATTACATGATTTTTTGCAATTTAACTTTTCCCTGGTCACACAGGCCCCCCTCCATAGATGTTGATCCCAAGCGAATCCTCGGCATTTCCAAATTAATTTGAACCGAAACCTGTTATTTTCAAATCTAGATCCAATAGGTGGAGACATAGAACCCAGCAAGCCAAATCCAGTGACATGGTCCTTAAAACATGTTAACATAAAGCTCCACAATTACGAGCCATTCTATCATTAATCAATATCTCTTCATTAGAATTTTATTAAAATTGTTATAATAACATATTATAAAAATAACTTATTTTTCCCACTTCTCATCGCCAACCAGATTACCACTACCATTAATACATTTTAAATACCGTTTAAACCAATCCCTCATTAGTTCATTGAGTTAAGGTCGCTTATACTATTTGATTATTATAATGCATGTTATAAAAATTAACTTCATGTTTCCCAACTTTCCCATTACCTACAAGATTACCACTACCGTTAACACTTTTCAAATACTCTCTAAGCCGATGCTTCATTAGTTCATTGAGTTAAGGCATTACTTATACAAGTTCTGTATGAGAATAAATAATTAAAATCACTCATATACCCAATAAAACCAAAGCTTTTATGAGTTACTAGACAAGCCAATTCTGATATGAATCATATGATGTCGTGAATTTAAACCAGCATGCAGTTATAGCTTGGCTAATTTCAAAAGCCAGCGATCATTAGAGCCAATCCCTCATTGTTCCCCACATGAAACGCGGGAACTATGATTGACAACCGCAAAATGTTTCGGACTTTATTTTCTTTGACGTTCAACACCTTCCATAGACTCCCTTCGGCATGGACTTTACTTTTAACCACCCTTACAAACCCCAAATTCCTCCCTAATTGCGTGGTTGCCATGTTGTATCGATTTTTTGTGATCTATTATTAATGTAGATTAGGGTTGTACCAAGCTTCCATGTGATGAGATGTTTCACCAAAGCATGCACGGATGATGTGCCAAAAATGCAGTTATTTATATTTTCATGGCTATATGCTGAAATATGGGAGAAGGAATTAAGTCAGCAAGGGTCAACGGTTTTAAAAATCCAAAAATGGTAATGAATCGTTCGCAAATAAATAATAAAAATTAAAATGTTTTTTTTTTTTTTTTTAAATTTAAATAAATGGTTAAATTTATAAGATTATTATTAATTTTAAAAATATTTATGAAAATTAAATTTATAAGATTATTGTTAATTTTAAAAAATATTTATGAAAATTAAAAAATAAAAGCATGAATTGAATATACAAAATTTTAAGGAAAAATGTCAATGTCATATGAAAAAAAGAAACACAGGTATAAAACTTTTAAGATACCTAATATTATACCAAGCTACTGTAAATTTTAAACAACATTTAAAAAAAAATAAGTTCATAAATTTGAATCACACAAGATCTTAAGAAAAACTCTATAATAAACACCATGCAAATATCTATGACAAACGCTACGAAAAATCTATCGAAAAACAATCTCGGTGCATAAATCTGAAAAAAGAGCAGAAACAAATGTGAAATATGGAGTAAACCAACTTTTCTAAGAAAAAAATCAGAAGTCTGTAAAAATTGGAAAATTTGCGATTTCAAGGGGTATCCATCAGTATGAATCCAATTAATTGGCGGTTTTTCCGACACCATTGACATGCGAGTCTAGGAAGATGGAACCAATGTTTCTATTGCTCATAGAATGGTGTTCGCTTGATAATTTGGCAATTGGCGTTGAATCATCAGAAACCTGTCCTACTTTACAGGACAAACATCTAGGTGTCAAGCTTTACTACGTCCAATAACCTAAGTATCCTTGATGCCCTTGACATTGTAACATTTGTGGAGCTTTAATTCCCAAAACTTATTTATAGTATATAATATTGGGTTACATGGTCTAGTGGGACCTGTTTGTATTACCATTGAATTACTGGTGAATCTGTGAATTCACCAAGTTAGAATTATCCGTAATTACTACTATTGTCATCTTATCTGGTTCAACTGGAATCAAACTAAAAATTTGCTTGATATTCTTCTATCCTACAATATTACCCTCTTGGCAGGTCTTCTCATGTCAGGATTGTGTAAACCTTATTTTGTTCATGTAAAATTTAAAATGTTTCAAAGGAGCTTCATGGTTTCTTTCAACTTTCAATCATATAGAACATAATGATAGTTAATAGTAAGCATGCATACCTGCTCTTTGAACATCTCTTCCTGCCTTATCATTGTTTTTCTGATTTGTTCCACTTTCTCCTCGGAGAGATTCTGCAACAAATGTTGCACATGAAAAATATGCATAATTTTGCTCGAAATGTTATCAGTGTTTCTCTGTGAGGTGGTTGGATTAGTGGAAGATAGATCTGTACTGGTCCTTCTATTTGTTTTGCTTTCCGATGATGGGACACCATGGCCGGTTCTAAAAGTCTGCACAAACAAACTACAACATTTCAGTGAATTCATGTTCGGAAATAGCAGAAGTTAAAAAAGTGAACATTGGAACTTAACAGATGTCCTGTTGTAAACATTAAAAATATCTTGAAACCCATAATATTATCCTCACATACTCAATCTAAATATATACACCAACTATTGCTAATATAGCACATAATGTCTTTAGTTTTAGAGAGGTATACAACTTCAGCAGTGTATACATTGCTGCTAACAGATATCAAGAAAAAAAGTGGTGCTCAGAAAAATCTGGGGAGAGTACATAGTATCACATGCCCAAATATAATGATATAGGTCCAATTTTTAGCGTGCTTCTAAATTTAATATAACATGCTAGCAAGTTACAGGCTGTTTATATACATAGTATTAAGCATCACACCATGTTTAACGCTCAGTAGTCCATACTAATACAATTGAAAAAGCAGCTGCCTGCTATAGGTTTGAGTATGCCATGCTTGTTGTCGAACCTCACGCCAAGTAAACTCTAGTAGAAATAAGCTTATGCAATGCAAGTTATATGTCTTTGCTTCATACTACAGTTGAACATACCAGGAGTAAAATTCTTTGGGCAACTATTTACATTAGGTGAACTGCTTGACATGATTTAGTTGCAGCAAAAAACTGAACCACCAACATCAAGATGTAGCAAGACTGTGAATATACAATAAGCTAATGAAGGAATCTGCAAAATTCCTAATACCCAATCACTAAAGTAATTGGAAGAAATCAGGTAGGCAATATGTCTTTGTAATCCAATTTCTAAACATGCTCTTATTTTTGGAGTCAAATTATGGAGCAATCGTGGCTTAAGAAGCAGCAAAATAAGCTTAAGAAACGGTAAAAGATACTTAAGAGGCTTCATATAGCCTGTTGCATACCCAACATCCATTCTCGATTAGCAAGCAAATTGTTCAGGTATAGTACCTTGAATTATCATGATACATTATAGTACACTGTAGTTGTAACTGCAAACGGTAGAAAGTGAATAAAAAGGGTCAAATGAATTCGATATCTATTGAGTTGACTTTATCGATGATCCAGGTGGATATTGGTGGCCACTCACCTATTCCACTGGTTCAAAGCACAATTTTCCATTTTGGCAGTTTTTCTACATTTTTTCAGGTCTTGAATTTTCGGGGCCATTTTGAGGCCTTGAACAACGTTTTTTTGGACGCGAGAGTGCCCAAACAACGTTTTTTTGGGCGCGAGAGTGCCCAAACGATAGCTAAAGGCATGTCTGGGCCAAACAGAATGTGTACTTCTCGGCTAGACCTTTCCAACGGGCTATCGAGCACACCAAACGAAGATCGTATGCAAAAGTTACAACCCCAGGAAGTTGGCATACCAAGTAACCTCATCGAGGCCCACAAGCCTTTTGGTGTTTCGTCTCCTAGGGTTAGGTTTTTGGATATTTAAGGTTTCATCATTGCTTATTTATGATAAAAAGGCCTTTCGGCCTCATTGTAATGTGTTATGGCGAATGCACTTAGTCGTCACATCTCTTCTCAAAGATAAGCTACCACCATTTGAGCGAGTTTGTTTCATTCTGCATTTTTACAGTTCAACACATTTCATTTATTAATAGAAGTCAAGTTTCACTGTATCTCTTTGTTTTTGTTATAACTCTGTATTTCATTCCGTTCCATTTATAAATTCGGATCAGTGGTATCAAAGTGGTCTGCTCTTTATTTGTTTCTCTGTGCATGTCCCCAACGAGGTCAGAGTATAAAGAGTTGCGACTCGAACTATTTGAGCCTTTATAGGACCGTCATCGCCTACCCCGACAGCCTCCCATGGCTGAAGAAAAGAGAGATGATGGAGCAGGAGATCCTATTAAATTGTTGCTCGAGGAAGCCCTCGTGCGACAAAGGAATGAGATAATGGATAATTTTGCCCAAATCCTTCGATGACTACTAACAACCGACGCATCTTCGTCAAGCGGCCACTTTGGAGGCGCCTCCCCTTTCAAGGTACGAGTTAGTTTTGACATCCCTATATTTGAAGGTCAGATAGATGCAGATGCCCTAGATAAATGGTTGAATCTGCTCGAAGGGTATTTTTCTGTCCATAATTTTTCCGATAGAGAAAATATCACCTTTGCGCTCCTTAAGGTTGTCCCCCATGTCAAGGATTGGTGGGATACTTACTATGAGCAAAAGGCCACGGAAGAATCCACATTGTTTGCAATTATACCCACTTGGGGTTTTTTCAGAGATGTTATTAAGGAACAATATTACCCTGTTGGAAGCTACGATGACCAGTATACAAAATGGACCACATTGCGCTAGGAAAGGGACCAAACAATGCCAGAGTTCACAAATGTCTTCCATACCTTGCGCACCAAGATGGGTATCAAAGACTCTAAACGATACCTGGTGCTCAAGTGTCGTGGCAGTTTGCATCGATACATCCAAACAAAAATGGAGTTTATGGACATCGCATCAATGAGCGCGGCTTATCAATATGCCACCAAAATCGAGCAGAAATTTAAACGGGAGTTTGGATCTGCGAATTTCTCACAACAGAGGTAGGGAAAAGGCAACCCCAACCCACAGAACAAAGGACAGAGCAAGGATGGACCACCGTGGAACAACCATTCCAAGCTGCCAACAAAGAAGGCTAATGGGAAGACGAGGAAAGACACTAGAAAGTGGTGCAAATTCCATAAAATTCTATGGCATAACACTAATGAATGTCACTCAAAGTAGTCATTGGTAGTCGAGCTGCAAAACTCGGAGTCAGATACGGGTTCCGACTCAGAATCAGAGATAGACAAGGGGAAGCGGATCATTGATGTGGAACCCAGTGCCATCGTCGCTACCACCAAAGTCTACCCAAGTGAACACGAATAATTGGAGGAAGGTGAGCATCGTTTCCACTCGCAGATGTGGGTGAAGGGTGCTCCACTGCACTTCATTGTTGATAACGGAAGTCAAAAGAACCTCATCTCAGCATAGGTCGCCAAGCGATTGGATAGACCGACAACACCACATCTGCATCCTTACATCATCGGGTGGCTCCGCCAAGGGAGAGATCTTCGCATCATCCAACAATGTCGCCTTCCCTACGACATCAAACCCTTCAAGGATGAGGTATTGTGTGATATTTCCCCCCTTGAAGTTTGATGTTCTTTTAGGCCAACCTTACTTGTGGAAACGTCATGCTATATATGAGTCTAGACCTCGCAGTGTTATTATTACTTTGGGTAGACAATTGTACAGGATACCATAGGTAGCTCCGCCTACCGCCTTTTCTTTGATCTCCGCTAAGCAATGCAGGAAGGTCATCTCTGAGACTGAGAAATTTGTCTTCTTTATGATTCGCTCTCAAAGTGAACAGAAGGTCGCAACCACATCCATGGCCTCTGTACAGGGCCTCTCCACGCAGCAGAAGTAGGTGGACAAGGTCGTGGAGGAATACAAAGACATTCTCCTCACCCATTGGGGTACCTCTGCACTGTGAGTTCAAGCATTAAATCAATTTGACCCCCGGTGCACCGCTACCTAATGGGCCAATCTATCGTCGCTCTCTTATGGAAAATGAGGAAATCGAGCTCCAGATTCAAGAGATGCTTGAAAAGGGGCACATCCGACCAAGATCCTCACCCTGTGAAAGCCCAATTGCACTCGTGCAGAAGAAAGACGGGACCTGGCGACTCTGCATTTATTACAAGGCCCTAAACAAAATCACAGTCAAGAACCGATACCCAATTCCTGAAATTGACGACCTTCTTGACCATCTCAAGGGATCCAAGTACTTGAATAAATTTGACCTAAAGTCCGGCTACCACCAGGTTCCAATAGAACAGATTGATGTATGGAAGACTGCTTTCAAGTCCAAAGAGGATCTTTTTGAATGGTTGGTCATGCCCTTTAGTTTGACGAATGCCCCAACCACTTTCATGAGGTTGGTGGACGATATCTTGCGGCCTTTCACCAATTCTTTTGTGGTGGTATATCTAGATGATATCCTCATCTTCGGCAAGAGTTGGGCGGAACACTTGCAGCATATTTGGCAGGTCCTTCACATTCTGTGGCAACACAAGCTATATGCTAACTCGAAAAAATGCTCCTTCGGCATGAACAAAGTCCAATACCTAGGCTACATTGTTGATGAGCATGGTGTGAACGTGGATATAGCCAAGATCCAGGTCATTTGTGTAATGTCCATAATTTGAACCCCATTTGTAATTGTACATATAGGATGGTGAGTCGTCGGTACCAATTGTAAATGTAAATGTACATATAGGCTGGTGAGCCGTTGGTACCAATTGTAAATGTAAATGTACATATAAGCTGGTGAGTCGTTGGCACCAAGTATTGGTTTTGCACGCACCTGGGTAAGTGCGCGTGGTGGCACATCAATGGAAGGGTGTGCACATTTCACAGTGTTGTGTGCACTTGAGTAAGTGCGTGGGGATTACCTTGAAGTGCGCATCGAACCGAGTTATATATATATATGTATTATGGATGTAAATGCATTTGAGGCCGGAGAGCCTGTGTGGTTATGGGGCTGGTGAGACGGGATGCAAATAAGCCAGTGCGCCTATCCTTCTAAAATTTAATCGCACTCAAGTTATTATAATATCACGATTCACATCATTGCATGCAGACAGATCAGACGAAAAGAGATGGGGGGCTAAACTCCACTGAAAATGGAAAAGGGGGGACTCAAGTCCAAAGGAATATTTTATTAATATTTTGGAAAAGTGTAATTTATAATAATTATTTATACTAAGATCCCCGAGGGATGGAAACAAGTCACCAAGTGGCTTAAGCTATTTTTGAAGGTGACAAGTGTCCATTTTAAGGCATGCAATATATATTGTTGGCCTTAGTGTATTTCAGGGGGGAGAAAATCATTCATCTCATTCCTTGATCATCCAGACTGACACACCTTTAGGGAATCTAGAAACGACTGTTATTGTACAACCCTGTTCTTGGGAAAAACTGGTTTGTGGTCGAAGAGGCGGGTTGTCAGACCCGTGAGCATTCTCTCCAGGTGAGAGATTTGTTGTCAAAGAGACTGGTTTTCGGGCCCGTGAGCATTCTCTCCAGGTGAGAGATTTGTTGACGAAGAGGTGGGTTGTCAGGCCCATGAGCATCCTCTCCAGGTGAGAGTTTTGTTGGGAATTGTTCCCTGGTGTGTTGGGCATTAGTTGCAGTTCTCTGAGACTTCCTATCTGGCCTGTTGTCGAAGCCCTAGAAGGGAAGTGGGGCAGCTCAGGGACTATTGAGCAGAGAAGGGGCACACTTCCTTGGGTGGGACAGGCATGTGGGGAATGAGAGATTGTAGGTTAGTTGCAGCAGTGGGCACTTTGGACTGAACAATTTTGTTGATTATCAGACCTTAGCCTGGCATTAGGAATCATTTTTCCCTAGTGGAGTTTAAGCCCTAGCTCGGGGGTGACCTATTGCTGAAAGTTTATGAGCAACAAAATCTATGGCTGGGAGGAACGTCTGAGTTTTGCGCGTGAATTTTCATAAAAGATAAGTGTCTTTTATGTGCTTGTTTCATTTACTGTGTGCTTAATTATCTATGTCTGATATGGGTTTAATTCTTGTATGATGTTGCATATAAGTAATTGTTGTTATTCTGTATAATGTTGCTTGCACATGTAAGTGTGGTGTTGATATTCAGTATTTGTAATCGTACATGCGGAGTATGACAATTGTTATTAGTTATTCCCGTTAAGTTAACCTTATATTAATGGTCATGAGTCTCCGAGGCAAGGTTAGAATGGTCGTGCACGCAGGGAAATACTCGGTGCGCACAAGAGGTTGGATTTGCTTATGCGCGCAGGGAAGCAGTCAGCGCGCACAAGGAGAACACAATTTGTGTATGATGCTAGAATGATTGCGCGCACAGTAGAGATCACATGTTCAAAGTGGCTTACACGCACAGTAATGTTGTGTGCTCAGTATGCTTGTACGCGCAGTTGTATTATGTTACTTCTGTTGTTATAAGTTGTGTCAGAAGAGGAAAGTTTGTGTGGTGCGACCCAGTGTGGGGTCGAGCGCGTTACTTCAAATATTGCTGCACAAACCAATGTTATAGAGTAGAATCTATGCACTAGATTTTGGAGTAGCGTTGCTCAGTAGTATGTTGGGTACGTTACAGATTGGTATCAAAGATTTTTATTAGTGCTGGTAATGGGGGACGTTACATTTTGGGATCAGAGCTTTTTGTTAGTGTTGGTAACGGGGAACATTACATTTTGGTATCGGAGCTCCAGTTTCAACACTGAGTCTGCATGGGTCGAGTTTCTACTTAAGGCAAAATTTGGACTTGTAAGTGGATGAATTTGAAATTACAGCGCGGCCATGGTGTGCCTAAAATAAGAATGCGCAAGTGTGTGCTAAATTTTTGACATTGCAGGGTGCAGCACGAGCTTCAGAAGAAAATAGGAAAGAGTAAAAGGGTATTTGGATGAAAATTCCAAATGACCATGATATACTATGCAAGACTAAGAATTGCACAAGGGAGCAGTCGATGGGAAAGTTTTGGACAAAGAAGTCCAATTATTCACCCAGAAATTTTGGAATTGGGACGTTAAAATCATCCAAGAAATCAGAAGAAAGGATTCTAACAAAATGGTGCAAATTTTTCATGAAGTTGTCGCATGAATTCATCTAACAAATCTTACTGCCTGCACATTTTGCAGAATTAATAGCGATTAGAGAAGGTCATAATCAACACAGAAAGCCAAAAAGTATGGAAGATGCACAGAGAACTTACAACCATGATGATGAATTCGGGGATTTGTATGTCGATTTGGGTGTTGATGATACAGAATCCAAGGAGGAGCACATAAACTTGGTAGAAACCACAAAGGGATTGCAAAAAGATGTCCAAAGCTATAAAGTTGATAATGAAAGGCTTATGAAAGCCAAGGAGCAGCAAGATGACTTCAATATCAAGTTGATGCAAAGCTTGGACAGAATAGAAAATAAAATGGATAAGGAGACAGAGTCAAGTAGGTCAAGAAGTCACGGGTCTCATGATGAGAGAAAAAAACAAGAAGTGTTGAAAGGAATCATCACCACTCACCAAATCATTCATTTAGGAAAGCGTGCAGTAGCTCAAGTCCATCTCCTGTCAGAAAGCATAAGAGAAGGACTGGGGTGGACGAGCTACAGGGAGAAATGAATAAGATCAAGCCTCCTACCTTTGACGGTGAGCACAAGAAGGATGAAGATGCAGAGACTTGGTTGTTGGGTATGAGGAAAAACTTTCAGCTGCATAATTATTCTGCGCGGGCAGAAGGGAGAATTTCCATCTATCAACTAAAAGGAAAAGCATCAATGTGGTGGGATCAGTTTGTGCAAGTGCAACACATTGATGAAAAGAAGGTTACTTGGAGGGAGTTCAAGAGGTATTTTTAAAAGAAATACTTAACCAAGAGATACTATGACAAGAAAATGAAAGAGTTCTTTGAACTCAAGCTTGGGAGTATGACAATAGAGGAGTATGAAAGGCAACAAAGGAAGAGGGTGCACTTAGCTTGGGTGCATATCTTCTTGGAACTCCAAAGCATCTCGAGAGGAGTTGTTATTGTATTAGGTTCCATTGTATTTGTCATACTTGTTGTATCTCATGCTTTAGACATCACTTATATATACTTTCATTCTAAATTGGTTTTCCCCGGGGGGTTTTATCCAAGGTCGTCTTGACCAAAAATACCTGTGTCCAATTTTCATGTATGCTTAGGGTTTAGATCAACATTTAAAAGTTGTAAAGATCAGAGAGGAGTATTATTTGTTTTGAGTTATATTGCATGTGCTAACCACCGGTTACGAAAACACTTGCAAGGGCACCTCAAAGAACACTTAACCATCAGTTTGGGGCAGAAAAGTACTTGACTGTTTGTTGTCCTAAAACAACAGCAAAGGACAGTTTTGGAGACTAAACTTAGAGCCCAACATCATGTCAAAGACAGACCTGTTGGGAAGTCCTCATAGTTCCTCAAAAATCTACACATTACGAGTTCACAGTGGTGTCATTCTGGTCGTCAAATGCACCAGTTCTCTTCATGTGTTTGATGAATGGAGTTTTCAGAAATTATTTAGATAAGTTTGTAATTGTATTTCTAGATAACATACTTATTTACTCAAAGTCTGAAGAAGAGCACGAGCGACACTTGAGGATGGTGCTACAAGTATTGAGAGAACATCAATGGTATGCAAAGTTGAGCAAGTGGTCATTTTACCAGAGACAAATTCATTATTTGGGTCATGTCATTTCCAAGGAAGGAATAGTTGTGGATCGGGAAAATATAAAATCCATTGAGGAATGGCCAACACCAAGAAATGTGCAGAGGTGAGGTCCTTCATGGGACTTGTAGGTTATTACAGAAGGTTTATTGAAGGCTTCTCAAAAATTGCGCACCCAATTACATCCTTGCAAAAGAAAGGTGTGCGATTTGAATGGACTCCATATTGTGAAAGGAATTTCCAACACTTGAAAAGGTTGTTGACAAGTGAGCCAATTTTGAGAATTGTTGATTCAGATGAAGACTTCATTGTATGTATAGATGCTTGCAAAGAAGGGCTTGAGGGAGTTCTTAGTTAGAATGGGCATGTGATATGCTACGAATCAAGAAAGTTAAAAGAGCATGAAAGGCTTTGTCTTACTCATGACTTAGAATTGGCACCCATAGTGCATGCCTTGAATATGTGGCGGCACTATCTCATGGGTAAAAGATTTGAGTGGAGAACAAACCATAGTGGTCTAAAGTATCTGTTTGGACAGTCGAGTTTAAATGCCAGACAAAGCAGGTGGTTAGAATTCCTCGGTGAATATGACTTTGACATAAAGCATATCAGAGGAAAAGAGAACAAGGTGGCTAACGCACTAAGCAAGAGGGTGCATGAAATACATGCTACAACCATTAGCATGTACAAATCAGATTTGTGTGACAAAATTTTAGAGGTTGTCAAATCATATCAGCGCTATGTGGACATAAAGGCGACTTTACAGCAAGGTATGTTGCAACAAAAATTCGAAGGTTATGAGCTAAAAGAGGATGGAATCCTCATGTACAGGCACAAAGTTTGTGTGTCAAATGTTCAGGAGTTGAAAAACTTGTTATTGTTAGAGATGCATAAAGATCCTTATGCAGGACACCCAAGCTACCAGAAAAATATTGCAGCAGTCAAAAAGCAATACTATTGGCCAGGCATGAAAAATGAGGTTGTTGATTTTATTGCTAGATGTCTTGAATGTCAAAAGGTTAAGGTTGAGCACAGACATCCAGCTGGTTTGCTACAGCCTTTGCCCATTCCTGAGTGGAAGTGGGAAGTTGTAACCATGGATTTCATTACTAAGCTTCCTAGGACTGCTAAGCAACATGATTCTATTATGGTAGTGGTGGACAAGTTTAATAAAGTTGCCCATTTTATTCCAGTGAAGTCAGTGCACAAGGCAACCAACATTGTTGAAATATACATGTGAGAAATTGTTAAGCTGCATGAAGTACCTAAGACAATTGTCTCTGACAAAATTCCAAGTTCACATCGAACTTTTGGAAAGGGCTATTCAAAGGATTTGGGACATATCTGAACTTTAGCACAACATATCACCCTGAGACAGATGAGAAAATAGAGAGGGTAAATCAAGTGATTGAAGATATGCTCAAGATGTATGTGATGGATAAACCATCAAAATGGGAAAATTGTCTTCACTTGGTAGAGTTTGTTTACAACAATGGGTATCAAGCATCTCTAAAGATGAACCCATTTGAGGCACTTTATGGTAGAAAGTGCAACGCACTAGTGAGTTGGGACAACTCAGCTGACCGCGCAATGGTTGGGCCAGATCTGCTTCGAGAAATGGAAGAGTAGATGGTGAAAATAAGGCAAAATTTAAAGGTTTCCCAAGACAGTAAAAAAGTTGCGCAGATAAAGGCAGAACTCACAGAGAGTTTAAAGTGGGTGACTATGTGTTCTTAAAAGTAAAAGCCAGACGCAGTTCCCTGAAGTTGGGAAATTGTTCTAAGTTGGCAGCACGCTACTGTGGGCCATTTGAAATCCTAGAAAGGATTAGTCATGTCGCATATATGCTTGCATTGCCTGCATCATTGTGTATTCATAATGTTTTCCATGTATCATTGCTTAAAAAGTACATAACTTATGCTAATCATATTATTGATTGGAATGTGATTCAAGTGGAGCCAAAAGGCAATTTTCGAGTGTGATCGGTTTGCATATTGGATCGAAAAATCAAACAACTCCATAATCGAGTCATGGAGCTAGTAAAGGTCCAATGGACTTGGTACGGTTCCAAGGATGCAACTTGGGAGCACGAGGATGCTATGCGGGCAGAGTACCCGTATCTTTTTTAATACTTTTGAATGTTGTATGTACATGTGTATATAATGCACTGAGGACAGTGCATAAATAAGGGGGAGAGGAATGTAATGTCCCTAATCCGAACCCCATTTGTAATTGTACATATAGGTTGGTGAGCCATTGATACCAATTGTAAATGTAAATGTAAATGTACATATAGGTTGGCCAGCCGTTGGCACCAAGTGTTGGTTTTGCATGCACCTAGTTAAGTGCGCATGGTGGCACATCAATGGAAGGGTGCGCACATTTCACAGTGATGCACGCAGTTGAGTAAGTGCACAGGGATTACCTTGAAGTGTGCATCGAATCGAGTTATATATATATATATATATGTATGTATGTATGTATGTATGTATGTATTTGAGGCCGAAGAGCCTATGTGGTTATGGAGTTGGTGAGTTGGGATGCAAATAAGTCAGTGCACCTATCCTTGTAAAATGTAATCGTACTCAAGTTATTAATAATATCATATCGTTGCGCGCAGACAGATCAGACGAAAAGAGATGGAGGGCTAAACTCCACCAAAAAGGGAAAAGGGGGTACTCAAGTCTAAGGGAATATTTTATTAATATTTCTGAAAAGTGTAATTTATGGATAATTATTTATCCTAAGTTCTCGAGGGATGGGAACGAGTCACCAAGTGGCTAAAGCTATTTCTGAAGGTGACAAGTGTCCAGTTTAAGGCATGCAATATATATTGTTGGCCTTGGTGTATTTCAGGGGGGGAGAAAATCATTCATCTCATTCCTTGATCATCCACACCGACACACCTCCAGGGAATCTAGAAACAACTATTATTATATAACCCTGTGCTTGCGAAAAATTGGTTTGTGGTCGAAGAGGCGGGTTGTCAAACCCGTGATCATTCTCTGTAGGTGAGAGATTTGTTGTCGAAGAGGCGGGTTGTCAGGCCCGTGAGCATTCTCTCCAGGTGAGAGATTTGTTGACGAAGAGGCGGGTTGTCAGGCCCGTGAGCATCCTCTCTAGGTGAGAGTTTTGCTGGGAATTGTTCCTTGGTGTGTTGAGCATTAGTTGCAGTGCTTTGAGACTTCTTGTCTAGCCTATTGTTGAATCCCTTAAAGGAAAGTGGGGCAGCCGAGGGACTATTGAGCAGAGAAGGGGCACACTTCCTTGGGGCTCAGCCTTGGCGATCTCATTACCCAATCTGCAACAACCTTTTGAGATTGAGACATATGCACCTGATTATGTTGTGGGCGCAATTCACTCAATACGGTCATCTAGTGGCCAATCATAGTGAGACACTATTAGATGCAGTATGTATTCCATTGTATTCCATTGTACAAGCCTACCGCCAATGGAAGCATTACATTCTCAGGAAGGAGACAATCATCCACACTGATCACAAGCCTCTGCAATTCATGCAGACACAAGGAAAATTGCAGAACGACCGCCATCAAAAGTGGTCCACATACTTGCAACAGTTTCATCTCAACATCAAGTATAAGACAAGGAGCACCAATCGTGTCGTCGACTGCCTCAGTTGACCCCCGGTTGCAGAATTAACCAAAGTGCTCCACTCTTGTAGACATGAGGCCTCCGGGTGGCCGCAACTCTACAAGACCGATCCTGACTTCGCTACCACTTGCCAGATGCTGGACGCAGGCATGCCCGTCACTGACTTTCATCTTCAGGACAAACTGTTATGCCATCTGGGCCATCTCTATGTTCCTTCAAGCAAGTGAGAGAATATGATTTGGGAAGCTCACTACAGTCGGATGGTAGGACACTTTGGTGTGGAAAAGACAGTGGCAATGATGCAGAGGTATTTCTATTGGCCGAAACTTCGACAGGAAATCGACAAGTACATTCGGTTTTGCATTGTCTGCGCTATTGCCAAACTAGCCATTAAGAAGCAAGGCATGTACACCCCTCTCCCTACTCCTGAAAGGCCCTACAAATCCATCTCGATGGACTACATGTCTGGCCTTCCTTCAACCAAGCAAGGCAATGATTATGTTTTTGTGGTGGTTGATCGATTTTCTAAGATGACCATTCTAACAACCTGCAAAAAGAGTATCACAGCAAAATCCACTGCCAAGCTCTTCTTCGAATAGGTGTGGGTACATTTTGTGATACCGCAGACCATCATCTCAGATCGGGACAACGGGTTCCTAAGCACATTTTGGTCAAGCCTCTGCTCACTGTTGGACACCAAGCTCACCAAATCCATTTCCTTCCACCCCCAAATTGATGGCCAGACAGAGGTCGCCAACAGAATGATCGTGCATATCTTGTGCATGTACAACTCCAAGCATCCACACACGTGGGATGAGAGTCTCCCCTATGTTCAACATAGATATAACAGAGCTCTCCATAGCTCGACCAACCACAACGCCTTTTAGGTGGGGTTGGGATTTCAACCATTGCGTCCCATTGATGTTGCACTGCCCCTTGCGACCACACAGGAAAAATCTTCCCATATTCAATCAGAGGTCGACAAAGCCACCAAGTTTTTTGAACGGATTCAACACATCCGCCAACAGTTCCATGATATTTTGCAGAAATCCAATGCTAAGTGCAAGCAGTGCCACGATCAACATTGGGTGCCACACAAGTTTCAGGTGGGAGACAAGGTTTGGTTGCATTTGAAGAAGGAGAGTCTTACAGGACCCCATTGGAAGCTTCGTCCACTTCGTTATGGTCCTTACACCATCACCAAGGTTGTGGCTGACAATGATTTTGAGCTAAGTATTACCCCCTTCCTTGGCTTTCACCCAGTGTTCAATGTGGCCCTCCTTTGGCGATACTTTGTACCATTATTGGACACATCAGAGATAGTAGAGCAATTAAAACCAACAGAGCTCAACCTTGACTGCATGGAACATGCAACCATTGATCAGCTCATGGACACACAAGTTAAGGGAACTCGCCAACAGAGGATCCAACTTTATTGGGTTTTCAAAGCAGGGCAACTCCTACACCAAGGCAAGTGGCTCATCCGAGGCCAAGTTCAGCAGAAGTTCCCCCATCTGATGGAGGCACTCAACGCAATGGAGACCATTGCTTCCTAAGGGGGGAGGACTGATCCAGGTGGATATCGGTGGCCATCCACCTATTCCATTGGCTCAAAGCATAGTTTTCCATTTTGGCAGTTTTTCTACACTTTTTCGGGTCCTGAACTTCGGGGGCCATTTTGAGGCCTTAAAAATGTTTCTTGGGCGCAGCAGCACCCATACAATATCAAAAGGCATGTTTGATCTGACCGAAATATGTACTTCTCGGCTAGACCTTTCCAACAGGCTATCGAATGCACCAAACAAAGATCATATGCAAAAGTAACGACCACGGGAAGTTGGCATACCAACTAACCCCATCGAAGCCCACAAGCCTCTTGGCGTTTCGTCTCCTCATTGCTTCTTTATGATAAAAAGGTCTTTCGGCCTCATTGTAATGTGCTCTGACGAATGCACGTAGCCGTCACATCTCTTCTCAGAGATAAACTACCACCATTCGAGCGAATTTGTTTCATTCTGCGTTTTTACAATTCAACACATTTTGTTTATTAATAGAAATCAAGTAACTCTATATTTCATTTCGTTCCATTTATAAATCAGGATCAATCGATCTCAAGTCCAATTGTCAAATCACCAAGATTACTCAAGGTGAACATGGATATTTAAAAATTTATGGATTTTGATTCTTAAGATGAAAAAGTGAAGAATTTAAAAAAAATTACCATATTAATTGTTGGAACATTAACATTCCAATAATATTTATACTGAATTATTGAATACCATGTGTGAAAGATGTAATATATGTAGTGCGAAACATGAGACATGGTGAGACCGTGAGAGAGATGTCTTATACAACATCACTAATAAAATTCAACTTTTAATCTTGCGGCGTAAAAAACCTACATGGTATTCAAGCTTGAAGAAAAACAAATAATCAAGGCAAGGTTTTAACTTTCAATGCATTTATAAAGATTGAAATACTAGAAATTTTAGACTTGCCTAAGAAAAACTGTAGGAGTTTGAAGGTTGAGAGATTTTAAGAGACAAGTAAAATATATTCGCAAGGTCATCCAAAACGAAATATCATGACCTATGAAAGGCGAGCAGATACTATCATCGAACAGATACTACATAGCCAACATGAAGTCATCCACAGTACTCATTTGCAGACACCGTGAAAAGTCAAGACAACACTCTGTGTGACAAAGGAATAGCTTGGACCTGATGCACACAAAATCTATCCATTTGTAGAGTAGACAACATGCAAACAGTTGAATCTAGACAAACGACCTGCACAAACGTCTAATCGAGGACAGTTCCGATTTGTAGAAAAAACGAGATTTGGAATGGACAGACGCCTAAACGAAGAAAACAAAAAAAACATGATTACCGCTCGTTAGAGCAAAAACAAACAAATTGCAAGGGGAACTATGGAAGCAGACGTCGATGAAGTTGAAGAAATTCCAATATCCACGAAGTAGATTACACCTTCAATGATTTTTTCTTTATGGCAGATTTTGCACCCTTTCGTGCAATATAAATCAGTTAATTTTGTATATATTATGTGTACTTCCGTGCAATATAAATCAGTTAATTATGTATAAACTATTTTTTAGGTAACAAAACTTACAGTTTATTATGTATAAACTATTTTTTAGGTAACAAAACTTATGGGAGTAAGGATAGTTAGATTTAAATCGGTTAATTATGTATAAACTATTTTTCAGGTAACAAAACTTATGGGACTAAGAATAGTTAGATTTTCACTTTGGTCTTATGTTTTTGAATTTTGGATCATTAATTTTTTTATATTAAAAAACAAACTCTTAACCGATATATATATATATATATATATATATATTCAACCACTTTTTTATTAATTCAAAATTTTGTGGAAAACGGTTTCGATTATTCTTTAAAATAGAATTACATTTTTGAAAATAGACAAAGGTACGAGAGTAGGAAATTGGAATTAGAGAATAGGCTGCTCGGCTCAGTTCTGGGATGATGCCCGGAACGGTTATGACCCCCCATGTGATAACCCTTCATGGGAGATTGTAATGCGGGAGAAGAAACAATTGAATTGGACCAGGGTTAAAGATTCAGTGGCAAGATCTCAAGGAAGGATGAAATTCTTTGCATAGAAAGGTCCTGATGCGTAGCCCATTCAGTTGCAGGATGATAAGAAGAATGTCATCTAAGCTGAGTTGGAAAAAAGGCCAATATTGGCTAAAGAAGTCAAAGATGTCCTGTGATGGAATGTTACAGGAAGGGGGATATGCTCGGTGAAAAAGGATATGCTATAAGCCTTTAAAAGGAATTGGTAATTTAGAAGTCCCCTGCGTGGAAGAAAATCTGGCAGACTTCCAATTGGTCTAAAATAGTTGTGTTCAGATGTTTAGCTTCAAAGCGAAAATCCTTTCAGAAGTTGCACCCAAAATAAAGAGGTATAACAGACACATCCTGATGCAGTGTGCGTATAGAAGTATAGCAGGCCCATCATGATGCAGCGAGTGTATGGTGGAAAAGGAAGATGCCAACCACATCCTCCATTCCTCATGCATTGTGCCTTAGCCAAGCATGTGTGAGAGTTACGGAGTAAATTCTATGGATAACCACCTCCGGAAGTCTCTTCTGTTGAAGAATTGATTAGGAAATGTCCCAAGCCTCATTGGAAAGCTGGGATTTTAAAGCAGGTATGCAATTTTCACCAGGCTTCGTCTTTTTCCATGAAAATCTAAGATTAGTAGGATTTTGAAAGGAAAAAGATGGTCGAAGGAGCAGATCTGAGGAATAATAAAGAAAACCACTCTGGAAATAGCAAAGATAAGATGCAAGGAAAACTTTAAGATGGATTCCCAATCTCGATCTATCTATGGGCCTCTCTCCAATCAAATCCCTCGTTAACTCACAGGGGTTAAGCGAGGAAACTTGCAACCAGACTTGAAACTCCGATGCTGAGAGATAGGTTAAGTACCATTTTGATCGGCATCCAAAGGCAATCCAGATCTTGCAAGAGCAGCGGGGGTATCCGGGGACGAGCATGGAGATGTTATTGGGGTATTAGCTAAGTTTTTGGAGACCACAACTAATAAGGCAATCCAGATCTCGCAAGAGCAAGGGGAGTACTCAGACGATCATGGTGATGTCATTGGGGTTTAGCTAATTTTCTGGAGACCAAAGCTAACAATAAAGAGCAGATTGAAAGGTGGGTATTATGGAAGTACGAAGAAAATGATACAAGAAGATTGTCTTTGAAGAAGATTTGAAACTTATCATAGATCATTTCAATGAGGACCTTACGGCAATTGTAGGAGATGACAAGTAGTTTTTCTTTTTTTCATATTCTAAATTTTTTTGTTTTTTTGAAAAAAAATTTAAGTAAATCTTATTGAAAAAGTGTTGGATTTACAGATTTAAGTGGCTTAGTTTATATAATCCAAATATTTTAGGAATTTTCAAAGATGAATTTATTTATGTATTTAGAAATACAATTTAAAAAACACAAAATTAAAATTTCATCTAGATTTATGTCACCAAATTTAAAAAAAAACAAAACAAAACATAAAACAATTAGACAATACCTTTTCTTTTAAAAAAAAAAATTGAAATAGAAAAATACATGTGAGATGAATCTCAAATAAACTTGCAAACCAAGCAATTGTGACTAAGTCCCTGCACAGCCAATCTCGCCAACCAAACAATTGTAACTAAGTCCCTGCACATCCAATCTTTAGACCCCCTTTTACCACAAAAGAAGGAAACTGGAAGATAAAGTTATGAATCTTGCTACGCAAGGGAGATGATTTTTCCATCTCACTTAGCAGCACATCTTACCGATGAGTATGATGAAATTTCGTGCCCTCAATCTCGGTGCACCTCCTAGATCATTCCCTTACAGGGATATGGGAGTGTGATGGTACCCGTACTTTCGGTGAACGTGGAGTATCGCCATCTCAAGAATGACAGGCGAGTTAATGTGAAGCTGGCATTAACAAGAGGTCGAGGGTCAGTCGCTCTAGTTTGCATTTCAGTCTATGGGAGCTTTGCTGGGAGTGTTTATGTTTTATGCAATTTTGTTTCGAATTGTAGTGGGTTAACGGTTGATCATGGGAAACTAAAAAGTGGGTTTGATTGATTGATTGATTAATTTTAATGATGTTCAGGAGGATGAACAGTCTAAGTGACCAAAAGAATAATAGCCCTAATTCATCTTCACACTCACTCTTTTCGATGTCGGGACTAGCAATCTAGTTGATCTTATCCTCATCAAATAGCCGGTGCATGTTGTCGACCTTTAAGTTGTTTTCATACTGACTTCAAATATCCACGTAGGTTGCACATTCTATGACAAAGTGTCACTCTGTCTTCACGACACCCTTATTGCAGAATATGCAAGTTCTCTCCTCCCAAACTTCTTTGAGTACACTCCACCTACCGGTCTCACATCTAAGGTGATGTGAACTGTAAATGTCGAATGCGGCTGAATAAAATGAATCACTTGACTAGATCTATGAAAAAAGGATCTTAGCCGGAATACAATAGCAACTAAAACAATAATACCTGATACCCGAAGAATGTTGTGGAATGCAATGGATGAGATAAAGAACTGTTGTGGATATGCCAGCTCGTATGGCAACTGCTGCAAGTCTGGAAAGTTCGCCCTGGTGGCTATACCTCTCGGAAATGCCTACAAATTGTCCCAAACAATGCGCCCTACTCTGCCTCACAGTCCTAGTGACTATCCAGACCTCAACTGGTGTATTTGGTCCCTGGATGGATCCCCCCTAGGGGAAATGCACCCCCTCTGCTCTGGAAAACTACGCCCTAGTGATTCCACCGTCGGAATCGGTTGATGTATGTCTCAAAATGATCGCCCAGGTCTACTATGAAATGGGTTGGAAGGATTTCCCTGGATCTGAACT
>SNQJ01S0012083.1:38736-50558 GCA_010110895.2 Picea sitchensis | reverse complement strand
CGATGTCGGGACTAGCAATCTAGTTGATCTTATCCTCATCAAATAGCCGGTGCATGTTGTCGACCTTTAAGTTGTTTTCATACTGACTTCAAATATCCACGTAGGTTGCACATTCTATGACAAAGTGTCACTCTGTCTTCACGACACCCTTATTGCAGAATATGCAAGTTCTCTCCTCCCAAACTTCTTTGAGTACACTCCACCTACCGGTCTCACATCTAAGGTGATGTGAACTGTAAATGTCGAATGCGGCTGAATAAAATGAATCACTTGACTAGATCTATGAAAAAAGGATCTTAGCCGGAATACAATAGCAACTAAAACAATAATACCTGATACCCGAAGAATGTTGTGGAATGCAATGGATGAGATAAAGAACTGTTGTGGATATGCCAGCTCGTATGGCAACTGCTGCAAGTCTGGAAAGTTCGCCCTGGTGGCTATACCTCTCGGAAATGCCTACAAATTGTCCCAAACAATGCGCCCTACTCTGCCTCACAGTCCTAGTGACTATCCAGACCTCAACTGGTGTATTTGGTCCCTGGATGGATCCCCCCTAGGGGAAATGCACCCCCTCTGCTCTGGAAAACTACGCCCTAGTGATTCCACCGTCGGAATCGGTTGATGTATGTCTCAAAATGATCGCCCAGGTCTACTATGAAATGGGTTGGAAGGATTTCCCTGGATCTGAACTAATGATCGAATGTGTCGTCCCCAAGTGTCGCACTCTCAATGTCCGGAAAGTGCGCCCCAGATGATTCCTCCATTGGAATCTGACAAGGAACCAGGCAAAAGATGCGCCTTGCCCTCCTCTCAACTGGGTCGGAGGGGAATCTATGAACTCTCCCTGAAAGGGACAAGTCGATCCACTGAACCTCCTCAGAAGTTGCGCCCTCACCCTGAATGAGTGCGCCCTTGCTGCTGCAACCTGCGAAACTGTTGTTGAAGATTGATGGAAGATCTGTGTGACCTCCCCAATGACTAGGGTGTGTCTCTCAAGATCGAAATCAGCCACTCGTGTATTCCTCCTGTAATCCACTCAGCTACCTCTCGTGAGATGCGCCTCTCTCCTCAATGACAAGTCAAAATCTACATAATGATGAATTAGGTCATTGAACCTTCTCTAANGAAGATTGATGGAAGATCTGTGTGACCTCCCCAATGACTAGGGTGTGTCTCTCAAGATCGAAATCAGCGACTCGTGTATTCCTCCTGGAATCCACTCAGCTACCTCTCGTGAGATGCGCCTCTCTCCTCAATGACAAGTCAAAATCTACATAATGATGAATTAGGTCATTGAACCTTCTCTAATAGTTGCTCGAAACCCTAATTCACTGTTGACTTCTAATTTTAGCTCGCATGTTCTATTTTTAGCTCAAATTGGCTTAAAACTTAAAAGCGCTTATAGCCACTTTTAGCTCAATGTCACTTTTCGAATATAACACCTTTGACTAGAGTGACCTCTAGTTACCATGTTTACCCCTTTATGGCCCTGGCTATAGTCTAAGGGGGCGGTTTAGACCATTAAGCCTCCTCTCTGGAGCTCCTATTTGGAAAGGGACATTACAATCCTCCCTTCCCGAAATTGCCTATCCTCAAGCAATACCAATCCAGGGTGCTGCAACACCTACTCGCTCTCCCAAGTAGTGTCCTCTACTGAAATCCCTCTCCATCTAATCAAACACTCTCTAATGACCCTGCTCCTCAGTTTCCGCTCTCAGAACTCTAGTAGCTCCTCCAGAACCAACTCCAACCGTCCCTCCTCATCCAATGGGGAAAGCTCCTCTGATGTGCTCATGAATTGTCCCACTGCCTTTTTGAGGCAAGATACGTGGAACACGTTATGAATATTGCACCCTTTTGGAAGCTCTAGCTCATAAGCAACCTCGCCTACTTGGCGCATGATCCTGTAAGGGCCATAAAATCTAGGCTTGAGCTTCTCGACCCCTCTCTTCTTCAGAGATGATTGTCTGTAAGGTTGGAGTCTCAAGAAAACCAGATCCCCAACCTCAAAGTTGCATTCTATCCTGTGCCTGTCTGCACTCATCTTCTGTCGGTTTTGTGTCGTCTGTAGGTTCTCTTTCAGCAACTTGAGAATCTCTTGACTCTCTATGATCCAATCCTTGGCATTGGGAGCTTTGCTCTCCTCGAAAACTAAGTCTACCAAAGTGGGATCATCATATCCATACAATGCTTGAAAGGGTGTCATACCAATGGACATGTGGAAAGTGGTGTTTTAGCAATGCTCTCCTAAATGTAGCCACTTGACCCATGTTCTTTGTTGTCCACCTACATAGTTCCTCAAATACCCTTCAACCCACCTGTTGACGATCTCGGTCTGCCCATCTGTCTGAGGGTGATAGTTGGTGTTGAGTGTCAACTTTGTCCCCACCAATCTAAACATCTCCCTCCAGAATGTCCCAATGAACCGACTATCCCTGTCACTGATGATGTTCCTCGGCAACCCATGAAGTCTGAAGACCTCCCTGAAGAATAACCCAGCTACCAGAACTGCGTTGTACTCTGTCAGTATGGCATAGAAGTGAGCAAACTTGGTCAATCTGTCGACCACTACATAGATACAGTCCTTACCTTGGATCTTGGGTAGGCCTGTGATGAAGTCCATCGATATACTTTCCCATTTATGCTCTGGAATGGGAAGTGGCTGGAGTAGCCCTGCTGGAAGAGTATGCTCTGACTTGTTCTGCTGGCAAGTCACACACTCACTGATGTGTCTCATAATGTCCTGTTTGAGGCCCTTCCATGAGAACCTCTCCCTGATCTGTCTGTAGGTTTTGAAAAACCCTTGATGGCCTGCTAGTGGTGAATCATGAACTGTTGTGAGGATCTTCTTCTTGAGCCCCGAATCTGGTACTGAGTAGACTCTGTCCTTGTAGAATATGACATCGCCAATGACCCTATACCTGTCATCATGTATCTACCCATCCATCAAATCACAAGCGAACTTGTTCTTGGAATATTCCACTAACAAGTGGGATTTCCAATCTGCTGAAATCTCCATCAAAGAGCATGTCGCAGGTCTCCTCGATAGTGCATCGGCCACAATGTTCTTTTTCCCCTTGACATACTCTATGTCGAAGTCGAATGTCTGTACCTTTGTCACCCATTTATGTTGGCGCTCACTGAGGTCCTTCTGCTCAAGGAAATACTTCAAGTTGTGATCTGTTTTGACCACGAATTTGTTGCCCACCAAATATTGTCTGAATTTGGTCAAGGCATGCATGATTGCCAACATTTCCTTGTCATAGATGGAGTACAACCTCTCGGGCTGACTGAGCTTCCTACTCTCGAATACGATGGGTTGTCCTCCCTGCATCAAAACTTCCTCGATACCCTCGCCGAATGCATCACACTCTAATACAAATGGCAGAGTGAAGTCTGGTAATGCTAACACTGGACATGTGCCCATGACTTCATTCATGTGATCAAAGGATTTTTGTGACTCATCAGTCCAGATGAAAGCCCCATGTCTGGTGAGATCCGTCAGTGGTGCTCCAAGCTGAGAAAAAACCCTAACAAACTGCCTGTAATAGTTGCATAGCTCGAAGAAGCTCCTCAACTCTGTCACGTTCCTGGGTTGGCCAATCCAGAATGGACCTGATCTTCTCCTAGTGTACCTGTACCCCCTGTGCACTGATGATGTGACCCAAGTAAAGTAGTTTTGTCATACCGAATTCACACTTGGACTCTTTGGCATATAGTGACTGCGCCTCCATGATGCTCAAAACCTCATCTAAGTGCCTCATATGCTCCTGCCATGTCTTGTTGTAGACCAAGATGTCGTCGAAGAAAACCAAGACTGATTTCCTCAACTGATCCTTGAATATGTGGTTCATGCAAGAATGAAATGTAGTTGGTGCATTGGTTAGCCCAAATGGCATAACCAGAAACTCGAAATGTCCAAAGTGACACCGAAATGTCGTCTTCTCTATGTCCTGCTCTCGGATGTTGATCTAATGATACCCAGAGCGTAGATCAATTTTTTAGAAGAAAACTGCCCCATGCAGTTCATCCATCAACTCGTCAATGCAAGGGATAAGATACATGTTCTTGATGGTTTTCTTGTTCAAGGCCCAGCAATCAATGCACATCCTCATGGAACCATCCTTCTTCAGAATTAAGACAACTGAAGAGGCAAATGGGTTGTTGCTCGGTCTAATGTGTCCCATCGCTAGCAATTCCTTAATTGCTTTCTCTATCTCATCCTTGAACCTCCTAGGATGACGATAGGGGGTGTGATCATAGGTTTGGCCCCCTCCTCCAACTCAATGGTGTGCTCAAACCCCTGTCAGATGGTCTCCCTGGTGGAATCGACCCAAAAACATGTTGATGTCGTCCCAACAAGTTCCTGATCTCTGTATGATACTGTTGTCGACCCTCAGGATCCTTCTGCATAGTGATCAAGCACTCTGCGAAATATGCTACCTCCCCATGTCTGAATATCCTCTTCATCCTCTTGGTCGAAATTGTCCTAGGTGCTCCTATTGACATGTCTCTCTAAACAACCCTCTTCCCGTCACTGTCTCTGAACCCCATCTACAAGGTTTGGTAATTGGTGGTGATTTTGCCCAAGGTGATCATCCACTGGACTCCCAATACCACATCTATTTCAGATAGGTCAACCACATAAAATGTGTCTCTCATTGTGTAGTTTCCTAACTTTATCTCCAAGTCCAGAACTTTGTCTAGACACTCCACCGTATGGCCATCTGCTACTGCCACATCAAACCCCTCAAACTCCTCTATCTGAAATGCATGTCTCGATACCAATGAAGCGACGATGAAGTTGTGGGTGGCCCCACCATCTATCAGGGCGATTGCCCATTGTCCCTTAATAGTCCCTCTGATCCGGAGGGTATCATACCTGGGAACACCAGAACGGGTCGCTATGACTCCTCCCTTTGCTGGTTTTCCTCTGTTAGCCTGTTCAGGAGGCTGTGGAACTACCGGTGGGTGGGCCCCTACCAGTGCTGGTGGTCTATGGGGAGGTTGATCCTCTGCCTTTGCTGACTCCTCCTCTAAGCTAGTGGATCCACTGTCATGCTCCTCCTCCTCACTGCCCACATTGTCTGTTGCCACCTCAATATAATGAATCTCTCCCTTGCTCATGCACATGTGGCCTGGGACCCAAGGGTCTCTGTAGTTGAAGCAAAGCTTCTTCCTCATAAGCTATCGCGTCATCTCATCTTCCAGCTTCTCCTTGCCCTTCCATTCTCTCTAGAATGGCTTCTTGTCTCGGTCCTTCTGTGGTACGAAGGGTTTGGAAAAGGGTTTAGTCTTTGGCACTGAGTCTGCCAAATCTCGAGTGCAAAAGATGGCATCCTGCAAGGTGTGAGGCCTGTATGCCTTCACCCATCCTCTTAAGGGCTCTGTGAGTCCCTCTGTCACTGCCACTGCTACCCGCCGAAACTCTGTGATGAACGCCTCTGTTGTGCCAGTTTGTCTCAACTGGGCTAGATCCCTGAAGTGGATCTCGGGATCCCTCCTATCAAACTTGTCCATGAGTCTCTCTATGAACTCCTTGTAGGAGTTGATGTCACTGTAACCCAACGTCACCAATCCATGATGCCACCACTCATGTGCCTCACCCTCCAAGTGTAGGGTAGCGAAATTGATGGCCTCTGTCTCAGTCATCTGGTTGAGCTTGTAGTATGTGTCTAGCTTTTGTACCCAAGCTCTGGCGGTGCATTTGGACGATCCGTCAAAAGAAGGTATGGTGAGTTTACCAACTTTCCGAATGAAATCAATGTTATGCCCCTGTTGTTGCTGTTGTCCTCCTCTCTGTGGCTCTCTGGGGCAGTTCCTGAGCCTGAGTCCACAATACTCGACCAGAGTCATGTCCTGATGGAAG
Source organism: Picea sitchensis (assembly GCA_010110895.2). Classification (NCBI taxonomy): domain Eukaryota; kingdom Viridiplantae; phylum Streptophyta; class Pinopsida; order Pinales; family Pinaceae; genus Picea; species Picea sitchensis. Next base: position 44,686 of record SNQJ01S0012083.1, on the reverse strand, counting down.
TCACGGCCCAATGTTGCATACTCCCTCCTATACTCTGCAATGTCCTCTGCCTGAGTGGGCGGCCTCTATGCTATCAGTTGTTGTGCTGCTACCGGGGGTGCCCTCTGGAAACTAGGGAACAATAGCCTGGGAATCCTACTCGAAGAGACGTATGTGCGAGTAGGAGACTGGGGTCTACTGCCTGCCCCTAAGTTCCCCTGTGCTGCATGTGGGGCTTGTGTGCCCGGGGTGCCCACTATAGCCAATCTATCAGCCATTTGCACCAAGGACTGAGTCATGGCCTGTTGACTGACTACCAGATTGTCGAGTACCTCCATGAAGGCTGCATCTGGGTCCATGGGGGATTTACCACTACCCTCGGGTCTCTCGTATCTGTCTCCTAACATCCTCTCAGCCTCACGCTCTACCCTCCTCTCTGCTTCCCTCTGTGCCTCTTCCTCTTCCTCTGAGCTGGGAGGAAAAGGGGGAAAATCAGATCTAGATCTTCCCTCCTTGCATCCGTTGTAAGTGACATATTCGTCACCTACGGCTCATGACCCCCTGGGTCTTCTGCTACACTCATCGTCTTTAGTCACAGGCTGACAGGACTAAAGCTCTGATACCATTGTAATGTTCCTGACTTGGCTAGTCTGGGAAACTCTGCTAATGTGTGTGTAGGATTAATTGTTTACAGCATATAAATGAGCATTCAAATAATAATGGCGACAAAAGATTGCAAAGCCTATATTATGAAATCTCTGTGGAGTACAAATGTCGAATGCGGCTAAATAAAATGAATCACTGGGCTAGATCAATGACAAAAGGATCTTAGCCGAAATACAATAGCAACTAAAACAATAATACCCGATACCCGAAGAATGTTGTGGAATGAAATGGATGAGATGAAGAATTGTTGCGGATATGCCAGCTCATACGACAAATATTGCAAGTCTGGAAAGTTTGCCCTGGTGGCTATACCTCTTGAAAATGCCTGGAAATTGTCCCAAACAATGTGCCTTGCTCTGCCTCATAGTCCTGGTTATTGTCCGGACCTCAACTGGTGTATCGGGTCCCCGGACGGAACACCCTAGGGGAAATGCGCCCCCTCTGCTCTGGAAAACTGCGTCCTAGTGATTCCATCGTCGAAATCAGTTGATGTATGTCTCAAACTGATCGCCCGGGTCTACTGTGAAATGGGTCGGAAGGATTTCCCTGGATCTGAACTGATGATCGCTCGGGAACCCCGAATGTGTCCTCCCCAAGTATCGCACTCCCAATGTCCGAAAAGTGTGCCCCAAATTATTCCTCCGTCGGAATCTGATGAGGAACTAGGCAAAAGATGTGCCTTGCCTTTCCTCTCAACTGGGTTGGAGAGGAATCTTTGAACTCTCCCTGAAAGGGACAAGTCAATCCACTGAACCTCCTCAAAAGTTGCACCCTCACCCTGAATGAGTGCGCCCTTGCTGCTGCAACCTGCAAAACTGTTGTTGAAGATCGATGGAAGATTTATGTGACCTCCCTGGTGACTAGAGTGTGTCTCTCAACACCGAAATCAGCCACAGGTGTATTCCTCCTAGAATCCACTGAGCTACCTCACTTGAGATGCGCCTCTCTCCTCAATGACAAGTCAAAATCTACATAATGATGAATTAGGTCGCTGAACCTTCTCTTATAGCTTCGCGAAACCCTAATTCACTATTGACTTCTAATTTTAGCTCGCCTATTCTATTTTTAGATCAAATTGGCTTAAAAGCACTTTTAGCCACTTTTAGTTGAATGTCACTTTCCAAATATAACACCTTTGACTGGAGTGACCTCTAGTAACCCTGTTTACCCCTTTCTGGCCCTAGCTATAGTATAACGGGGCGGTTTAGACCATTATTAAGCCTGCTCTCTGGAGCTCCTATTTGGAAAGGGACATTACATGAACCCATCCTCAACTCTGCAACTAACAACCTTATTTTTCCTTTAATAGTTGCCCCTAAATATGTTTTCTCACTATGGCCACAATTTGGGTTAAACTCCTTGATGTAGTATGCTTTTTTACGCCCACCGAGATTGGTAGACATGGCAGTCCTAAATTTTTCAATCATGAACTTTTTTATTTCTTCCTTTCATTTCCACTTACTCAACCACTTTATTTTGTTTCATCTAAGTTTTCTTCCTACGGTCTAACTCCTCCTCCATAGCTAACATGGGCGATCGTTGGTTATCCATGTTTTCCACCTTCTTGAAATAGCTTATTAATTTGGTTATAGTTGTTGTCTCCAATGGAAAAATACATGTTTCAGCTAAAAGAATTCCATGCGGAACTATGGCTTTAACTTTGAGATTGCTAGTAATTAATTGCCTCTGAATTATTTCTAGTTGTCTCCATTTGCAAGTTGACATGTTGTTTCCCCATATTTCACAACCATAGAGAACAACCGGCGTAACCAACAAACCAAAGAGGGTTTTTTGGTTTTCCAATCCCAAAGTTCAACTTTTCTGCACCTATTTTGGAGTAAGTATGAGGCTCTCCATACTCCCCGTATCCTTTTCGCCTTACAAGTCTCCCAACTGAGCTTATAATGGAAGTCAATCCCAAGATATTTGTATTCTTTCACTATCTCCAATGGATTGCCTTCGAAAAGAAAGGTGATTGGTTTGTCTTTTCTATTTAAAGAAAAGATCATGATTTTAGTCTTGGTAATGTTCACTTGCATCCCACCTCCTAACAAAAGTGTTCTAAGGCATTTAAATGTTCTCTTAATCCATGTGTTGTTTTTGAAATTAGAATAAGATCATCCGCGTATAAAAGTAGCTTCACCACATACCCTGCTAGATTGACACCCTCTCCATTCGGCCTGCTCAACCAAGCTTCCAACTTATCAATGTATAAACCAAACAAAGTGGGAGATAGAGGACATCCCTATTTAACGCCAATATCACTACTAAAACATTCGGACATTCCTTCACTTGTTCTAATTTTAGCTCTAACCTTCTCATAAAGTCTATGAACTGTCGCTCTATATACATCTAGGATACCCAACTCTTCCATTATGTTCCATAGTTTGTCTCTAGGCACTGTGTCGAAGGCTTTCTTAAAGTCCACAAAACAACAATAGGTTGTTTCGGCTTGTTTGTCCTAGATTTTCTCTATCAAATGTCTAAGGGTGACACAATGAACAATGGTAGAATGCCTAGGTCTAAAATCCACCTTCCCTTTTGCCCTTTTTCCCTCATCTTTTTCCCAACTGTTGATTCTTCGCTCTATCATGCTCCCAAAAAGCTTTCCCATGAGGGGGTTGACCATAATAGTGTGGTAGTTGGAAGGGTTATTGATATCTTCATTCTTAAAGAGAAGAATGACCACACTAGTGGTCCATTCTCCCGGAAAGTCGTCCTGGATGACCCCATTGAAAATTCCTTTTATGTGAGGTGCAAGGAGCTCAACCCCACATTTTAAAAATTTAGCTTGAAGCTCATTTGTGTCCTCCGCTTTGTCGTTTGCTAACTTCTTTATTCCTTGCTTGATATCATCCACTGTGAATAGTTCCACTGGTGTTTTCACTATGGGAGGAGTACCTTTCTCATGTACCCGCTCATAAAGGGGTCTCGCATATTCTAACCATTGGACATTTGTAATATTGTTTCCAGTCCGCTTTCTCCTTTGTTGTAGTTCTCTCCAAAATCCTTTGGGGTTGCGTTTTCCAAGAGAGATTAACTCCTTTCTTCTTGCATTTGCATACTCTTCTTTTTTTTAGTGTTTTAATTTTTCATATTTCTTCTTGTTTTCTTTGCCCAAATTTCTCTCTTTTAGAGGTCTTTTGGTTGCCTTACATTCTTCATTATACCATGGATTTGTTGGAAGGGTACATGTAGCCCTCTTCTTGGGATGAGACCTTTTACATGCACTTAAGGCCTTGTGGATTGTTGGGATCAACAAACTACTATGAACATGACCGCCCGTCTCATTGGTTGTCACATCTGCCCTGATGTACTTTATAACCTGAAATTGCTACTTAAGAGCAGCACTAAAGCTTTCCTTATTTTCCTAATTCATAAGGATTTTGCCTTTGGAAAGATTTTTCTTTTGTATGCCAAGGATTTGATTATTGTGTGGACTAGCATAAAAGTCTAGCTTAACCAATAGGGGGGCATGATCAGATTTCATTTCAATAGGACAGTCCCCTATATCAAACTTCAACACTCTAGAAGTAAAACTTTGAGAGCAGGTTAAGTAATCTACCACACTTTGACCATTGTAAGTTTTGCATGTGATACCCCCTAAAGTTGGCCACTCTCTCATTCCATTGTAAATAACCATGCCAAACAAACTAGAGAGCCCCAGTAATTCTGCCCCAAAGTGTGTCACGCCCCCATTTCCATCTTGTGAATCTCTTTCCCATGACTGATCAACACTCTCTTCCAACCATAAGGGATTGGTTTCCCCTCTTTCTTCATTACACAACTGGAGAGATTGGTTGTTATCTGTCCTTGCATTAAATTCATCCATTAACATTACTTATCCCAAGTGGATGAATAGAGAGATATCTCTTTTCAATGAGGCATACGGGTGTTCGTTGTCTAAATTGCTTCTTTTATAGATCTTTGAGTTTTTTGGGGCAATATAGCAAGCAACCAACCTAAAAGTAACCACCTTCTCAGTTATTTGCAACCAGATGTATTGTTTGTTTGGAACCTCTTTTACCACTTTTATAACACCACACCTTTTTTCATTTATTAGCACTGTAACTCCCCCATGTCCTTTGTCTGTCTCATTTCCTTTGTTCCAACTGAAGTTTTCTTGTACCCCTCGAAATATGGAACCTTGCATCCATCATGCTCATGCGTTTCTACAAGAATGATAATATATTCCCCCTCTGCTATGGGCCCCAACCCTGTACCCCTTCTCCATGGATAACCTCTGCAATTCCAACTTACTATCTGTAAACAGTCTCGCGGGGCCCCGATTTCCTATTTCTAATTTGAGAAATTGTAATATCCCTAGGACGAGCCCCAGTTGTATTATGAATTGTAAACGTGTTTTGTAGACTGGTGAGCCGAGCAATTATAAGCTAGTAGGCTTATGTGTTAGTAGGCCGGAGAGCCTAGGTGTTAAAGGCCAGGAGCCTGTTTTGTACATGTAAATATTCATATTATTAATATAAAAACATCCATGCGTGTAGACCGACCACAATAAAAGAGAATGGGGGACTAAGCTCCACTAGGTTGGGTAAGGGAGAGGGGGTTGAAAGGTTGGAAAGAGGGGTTAAGCCTAAGTGCTTAAGTCCAAAAGAATAATAATTTTTTATTATTCCAAAAGTTGTTTAGTAGGATACGTTTTTATCCTAAATTCCTGGGGAAGGACGGGTGCCTTCCCAAGGGAAAAGACGTGTTTCATGAGCGACAGTTGTCGGCTCAGGCACATGCAGACTTAAGGGGGAAATTCTTGTTGTTGGGGGACACGCAGGCACTCAAGGAGGCACTCATGCACAGGGAGGAACTCACTCACGGAAAGGGGTTCACGCACAGACAGTTTTTCTCTCACGCTCTCATCATCTTCGCTAGGCTAGACCAGTCTGCCCCATCTCTCCTCACGAGTTCACTCGTGCACTGAGCAAGCACGCAGCCATCCAATTCCGCCATTGTTGAACCTGTGGCCATTGTGCACCTCTGTAATTTACTGAGTCGTTCCTTGCCTTACCCGACTTAGCTATTGTTGTTTGAAGAGGCGGGTTGCCAAGCACGTGGTTGAAGAGGTAGGTTGTCAGGCCTGTGAGAAACTCTCTCTCCAGGTGAGAGAGGTTGTTGTGGGTTGAAAAAACAAGTTGTCAGGCATGTGAGCAACTCTCTCAAGGTGAGAGAGAGTGTTGAGGAAGTGAGTTCTCCTGGAGGGAGTCCCATAGATGCTACAGAGCTATGAGAATTCCAGTCCGGCCTGTTGTTGAAGCCCAAGGTAAGGGAGGTGGACCAGCCAATGGACTAT